>VDFB02105240.1:0-46374 GCA_007258455.2 Sequoia sempervirens | reverse complement strand
AGATTATCATAAATTGTATATTATATATTACATTATAAACTATATTGTATATTATATATTAAATTATAAAATTTATTGCATTTTTTAAATCATATATTATAAATTGTATAACATTTTTGTAACTCTATATAGAACATATTAGATATCAGATTCAAATCGGATATCCGATTTGAATCGGATATTCGATATTTCTGACACAAAATTTAATGCCTAGGGATTAGCCTGAGGCTTGCATTGGATTTTGGTTCAGACTTACCAATCTTAAGAAGTCAACAAAAGCGTGTTTAAGAACTTACCTTGCTTTTCCGACTTCGCGCATATGGGTGACGAATTTTTTACCCAAAATTGATGAAACAAAAAGGGTTTGTAAAGGAGCTTCCTTTCCACCAATATAAATTATACTTTAGTTTGAATCTAATAAATAATTATTATTCATTTTCTATTAGAATTACAACTAAAGTCCGATTGATAGCCTAATTGAAAAACATCTATAATTTTCAAATGGTATCACATTTTTTGAATCCAAAACATGCGTCACATTCTATGCTTCACATACTATAGGATTAATTTTTTTTGAATTTCATGAAATTTTTTCCAAGTTAAGGTGGTCAGACATACAAGTTTTTATATTTTTTAAAAGTTGTAATTAAAAATTCATAATTAATTATTTACTTGGAAAAAAATACAAAAAAATATGCATCACATCCAAACATGAGTTTTCTACTTATATATAAAATATTATAAAAAAATATTATGATTTTATTATGGTTAGGGTGGTTAGACAGACACCTACTTCTTATTTTTCGCCTAAAATTTAAGTACTATTGCATTGAAATTTCAAATTTTCACCAAATAGATTTTTTTAGAAAAATAAACCTAGTAGTTTAGAAACTACATTCAATTTTCCACAAATTCTATTCTTACATATTTTTGAAATAATATAGATAACTTATTCAAATTTTTACATCAAGTTTCCTAACTCTGATTTTTCTGAATTTTCATTGCCACTTAAGGGCCCATTTTTTCCATGATGATCTGCACATACCCTCTTAGGAGTGTTTTGTGTGATGACATTGATATTAATTGAAGGTTTCTTTGATTCTTTCATTTCTTTGAAAGGACAATAACCAAGACCGCTATTTTTTACTTGTGTGTAAGGATCTATACTTGGACATAAATACCTTATTCTTTAATACCATATCCTTTT
Organism: Sequoia sempervirens; assembly: GCA_007258455.2. NCBI lineage: Eukaryota > Viridiplantae > Streptophyta > Pinopsida > Cupressales > Cupressaceae > Sequoia > Sequoia sempervirens. The sequence goes on along the minus strand of VDFB02105240.1, from coordinate 45,167 downwards.
CCATTATAGCCAAGTTGTTTCAAAATATCATAACCTCTTCCATAAATTTTTTCCATTTCTTTTGAAGAAGGTGGTTTCTCATGATCACACTCATTGTATGTGGATGTATAATTTTTGTTTTCCTCTTTTGTGCTAAAAGTTGTGGACTCACATGGTTCAGATAACTCAGATTGTGTTGATATTATGGTAGCTTCCTTATCCTTTTTGGAATTTAATTGTATAATCTTGGGGTTCCCATCAAATTTAGGTGTGAAATCTAATGATCCCCAATAATCTTCCGACAACATTGTTATGGGTGAATGACACTTATCCTTATCTTAAACTTGTAAAGGTTCCACCTTTTTAGTTGGTTTCAATGTTGTAAGAGGATTTTCCATTCTTGTTTTAGTTTACAAACAATTTTTCGATTGTAGGTCAAATTTTATTATGTAAACCTTGTTGTAAACATACTTCACTAGATGATGTAATGTTGAAGGCACCACATGCATTACAGGAATTTAAGGTCTACCTAGGAGAAGATTATATGAGAGTTCTTAAGGTATGACATGAATAGGAGTTTGCAATGTTACCTCTCCTACTTTAACAGGTAATGTTATCACACCAAGCGACTATTTTACCATATTATCAAATCCACAAATAGATAAAGAATCAGGTTGAATTTGGATTTTTTCCACTCCCATATTATCTAGAAGGTTACACTATAAACATTGAGTGCCAAACCATTATCAATAAGAGTACGTTTAATTCCAAAATTAGTACTATTATTGTTAATATGAGCCACTATCATATTGAAGCAACATTTTGTTTTTGCACTTCAAGTGGAGGTAACTCATCTTGATAAAAGGTAATGTCTAAGTTTACCGAGTTCATACCTTGAATTAGGTCTGTTACATCATTTGGTTGTGCACTAGGAGGGACCACAAATTTTAAGGAAATTTGAAGGATGCTATGATAATTAGGAAAAGATTGAATAAGATTCCATAAAGAAATCTTAGCAAGAGTGTTTCTAAGTTGTTCCACAAGATCATACTCCTTTCCATTGTGCAAAGGAAAACAAGGAGCACTAGGAAAGATAGGTTGAGGTAATGGTAATGAAGTAGGTATTGTTTGTGGTTTCCTATTTCTCCTTGTCTTGCATGTGTGAGAAATGGTATTATAACTTGGTTGTTGCGAAGCATTGTTACTACAATGTTGCATTATAAAATTTAAGATAGCTCTTGGAGGTAGTGGTTTGTGTTGGGGTGGTCTTATAATAAGAAGTGGCTTAGGAGATGACTTGGGAGGTCTGATAATTAAAGGATTCTTAGGAGGTCCAAGCATTAGAAGAGACTTAGGAGGCCCAATTATCAAGGGAGATCTAATGTTCAAAACCACAACATACTTATCCTCATTTTGATGATCTTAGATAGCAAGGGAAGTCTAATGTTACCTTATCATCTTCATCTAAGGAAGACACATTACTATTTTTTGAAAGATATGTATCAATGCTATCATCCTCTTGCACCATGATATCTTCCCTAATAAGAGAGTTTTGAGGAGAGGAGAAAACAATATTTTCATGACATTCAATGGTTGGATATTTTAAGATAACTTCATCACAAGTAGGGGAGATAGTTGTAGAAGAAAAACTATGATTTTCTTGCTTTCCAATAATTGCATCCTTTTGTTCAACAATATATTCCCAAGTGGGAGAAGCATTGGGAGAGGGAGAAAAAATATTCCCATGACTCTTAATGAGTGGATATTCTAACAAAAAAAATATCTTCTTCACAAATAGGAGATATATTCCAGGAGAAGAACAAAAATGATTGTCATGATTGTCCACGATTGCATCCTATTTCTCTAAAACATTCACACAAGTGGGAGATAAATGGAGACTCGGTAAAGTGATGTTAATAAATGTGTTAATGATCTCATCCTCTTGTGCCATAATATCTTCCCAAGTGGGAGAAGTAGAGGGAGAGGGACAAACTAGATTCTCATGATGTTCGATAGTTGGATCTTCTAACACCAAGATACCTTCGTCACAAGTAGGAGACGTATCAGGAGAAGAAAAACCATGAATCTCATGATTTTCTATGATTATGTCCTCTTGTATCAAATCATCCTCATAAATGGAAGAGAAATTAGGGGTTGTTTGAAGGATATGCAAGGTGATATTAAGAAATGTGTCAATGATTTGGTTCTCTTGGACTTTAAGGTATTCTCATAAGTATGGAAAACACAAGTTGGAGGATGGATAACATGCTTGTGAATGACCTTATTTTATTTCCATAAATGATGTTCGTAACTAGGTAGATTATACTTATACAATCCATTATTTACCATATCAAATCCACATCTTTGAAAAGGAAATATGCTTCTATTTATTGAAAAATGAAAAGTAATCTATCCAAAATATGCAATGCTTCAAAAATATAAAAAATTATCCTCCAGATGTGATGATTTTGAATATTGAATTGCAACAATTTTTTATTTTCAAATTTACAACAAATCAAGCAAAATGACACTTTTCTTGCACATGCAATAACAATTTCTTAGAGTTTGAAAGTACAATTTGAACACTAGAAAGATGAAGTCAAAACAGAGACAGTATTGCATGTAAAAGTCTATCAAGACACGTGTGCAAGGATAGATTCTCCCAAGGATGAATGGGTCCTTGCTCAAGGGTTTTAAATATTAAAATTTTACTTTTTGAGTTGGTACTTAAGTTCTCTATTTTAGGTTGTAGACTGTTATGATTGTGACAAATTTTTCCAAATTTTGATGTCTAAATGAAAATGAAACTAATGAAAAAAAGTGAGCAAAATGATAACTTTTTGAATGCAAATTGAATTGAAATTTTGATTTAAATGATTGAAAAACATTCTTGATATAACTAAAATACAAGATGCATGCAACATTTATGCTATTTTTTTTTCATTTTTGTGAATTTAAATGATGCAAAATACGATTTTGAAACCCTTAATAAAATGCAAAACAAACTAATGTAATGCAAAATCTAGATCCAGGGTTTGAAAAGACTACCAAATCAAAAATTTTATAGTGTAAGAATGTTGGGTTCAACAAATTAAAAGATAGAAAAAGGGTTGTTGGGTACTCAATATGGAATAATAAAAAGGTATGTGATCCAAAGGTTTAAACACACTGACACTTTCCCTAGTTCCATTAAAAAAAGAGATGTCAAAGGGCTAGATTTGACTTTCAATCTTGAGGTATTGAGCCAATCATACTTTGGGATCCATTGTTTTCTTATGACAAAAAGTGACTTAAATGACTGATTGGTTGTTTTGGGAGATGAAAATAAAATGCCTAATGAACTCAATTATGTGATGTAAAACTTGAAATGTAGAGCTAAAGGATAGCATAAACAAAAATAGTGATTTACTAGTAGATAGATGGGAAGTGAAAAACATGGTAAACTTACCTAGAAAAATGGGTTTTGAGTGTCCTACAAGGACTCATTCTCCCTAGGAAAAATGGGTCTTTGTATAGGGTTTTTCCTTAGCATCAGGGTCCTTTGGTGAAAGATATGTGCTTCTATTTTCCCTAGGTTTCACTATCAAAATGTTGGAAATAAATTTGGGATATGAGTTTCCATGGCTTGATGATAATGTTGAAAAATTTGACAAATTTACACAATTGCTCTTTTGATCAATATTCAATCCTTCTTCACCTGAAAAATCTACACACACAAAGAGAGGTAAAAATTGTTTAATTTTGGTGAATAGGGGTTTGCCTTGGTCAAACCCTATTTTGGTAATTTTAAACCTTGATAATGAAAGATAATGACAAATGACAAGGACTGATGAATGAAAAAATCTATGTCACAACTCACCAAACCTTCAATGGATGCCCTTAGAGGACTGAAGTCCAACACATCTCTCTAAGGATTGGGTCTTGCTTGAATTGGCTTGAATGATTGCTTGATTTGATGCTTGAATGCTTGAAATCTACATCACAATGTTAGCTCCAAAAATATGCATGAATGCAAATAACTTTGAAATGATGATATGATCTTGATTGCTATTGTTGATGCTCGACAAATCTAATCTTCAATTCTCTTAATAATAATAATATTTTCTCTTGTGAAATTTTCTTTAATGCTAGATCATGTCGCTTAGATTTGAATTGATATAAAGGCCTTGTATAATTTATAGGTGTTTATCTAATTTACCAAAAAATAGATTCCATAAGACGACATTTGAAACTTAAATTTGAATTGAATTAAAATGCCACCAAAAAAATATTAAAAATTGGGACCTAGGAGTTAAGGAGAACCATTTGCCATCTTGGGACCTAAATCTAGGACACACAATTTCCAAGGTGTTTAAAATAATGTTAGCATTTGTTTAATGTCAGTTTCCCTTTCAAAAAATAGGAATAAAAGATTTAGGAATTCATAATTTAGGAAATTATAATCTTAATTAACTACAATTAATTAAGGGACCCAAACATAGTGTGACAAATTTAAAGGAGTATATTTTTCTACACTACAAATATTATACATTATAATAATATAATATATTATAAAAAATATTTGATGGAAAGGATATCCATTTTTTTAATTATAAATATTAATATATATAAATATCACTATAGATTAAAATATAACATGTTATAATATATTTTTTTCATTTGTAAGAGAGATAATTATATTAATTTGTAAAAAAGTTACATATTCTTGCTAGCTGGGTAGTGACATCAACTATCTAGTATATCAACCAAGAGGTCAACATTCCAGAGTGGACTTATAGTACTAGAGTTCAACCCCAAAACACCTAAATGTTATTACATTTGCACACAAAATGGCCACACTAGGCTAGAGAGAGTTATAAATATATAAATTGATTGGTTACATTATAGACCCCAGAGACATAAACTATTCAAACATACCCAAGACTAGAAAATTGTGAGGCTTACATAGCAAAAAAAAATTAAGTATCAAAATATTACTAGTTACACCTCACCATTTTCCTACATGTAGTCGATGAAATCTTGCACCCAATCAAAATCTTGCATAGGAACAAGGTGAAGCATTCTCTTCAAAAAATTAACCCCCACAACCCTTTCATGGTGACCAAGCAGAGTGACTCCCTTTAAGTCCAACAGAAAAGGGTAATACTTGAAAACTTCACTCGACACCTCTAGAAGTTCCAAATCACGAGCCCTAGGAATTCCTAACCCCACTGAGGCCACTTCAAGCACCTTCGTCAAGCCATCAAACAACTTAGGCACAAAAATTCTTCATGTTATCATTTTCACCTCTGCTTTAAGGAGCCACAAATCCAAAAGCACAATAATAAACCTCGATGTGACATCAGTGTCAATTCGATACCTTTCACCTTCTACTAGAAAACTCCTATCCAAAATTAAGTTAATAGCTCCTATTGACATGAAATCCGACTCTAGTAGTATGCATTTGAGTCTCAATTTGAAAACACCACCCAAGAAGGCCATCTATCTTCTAGCACCCACCAAATAGATTAGGGTGTCCATGCTGCCACAAACAATGCACTCTACAGACATGTGCATGATGAACTCTGATCTCACTGCCATAAACAAGCCAAAGCAGACCAGGAGATATGAATGAGGAATTGAGTCGATACGGCCAAAAAGGGGGAATATATAAACTAATTCCAATAATTTTTATGCAAAGAATTTAAAGGATGAGATAGGTAATCAACTTTCCCACATGTGGAAAGGATATTCAAATTAAACATCCATCCCTCATAATTATTTAGACTAATAATATGGGTAATATGTTGAACGTAAATGACTTTGTTGATTTAGATTGGACTAGTGACTTTGATCTAGTAGGAAGTCCACAACTATTATGAGTTTACTCTGTTTGGAGATAATATTACTTACATAAGTAAGAGGAAAATAATGATTACTTTATCTACGATAAAATTATAGTATATGGTTGCTACACATGCTTGTATGAAGATAGTTTGGTAACAAATTTTGTGTTTAGATATTAGTTTTGATTGTAAGAAGGTGAGGACTAGTTGTGCAGTGTAGGAAAAAAGTATCCATTTTTCACACTTAATTTGGGAAAAAATATAAATAAAATGAGCTAAATTATGCCTTAATTTAGTGTTGTAATATGTATTTTGCATATTCACATTGAGTTTAGGGCCTTTTAATTAAAATGGACTTAATTGTGCCTTATTTATGGTGTTGTAAGGTGTACCTTTACACTTTCACACTTATCTATGGCCAAGTTATTAATTATTTAAGGTTAATTATACCTTAATTGGCCCCTTTAATTCAAATCCAAGCCTAATTAATTGCAATTTACGAAGGGTAAAACCCGATATGTTGGAAAATATGCCTCAATCTCACAGGCTGAAATCTCTGAGAAAGCATGGTCATTGTGACATTCAAGTTGTATGGCCGACTGGTAGTTTAAGCTTCTGTATTGCTCATGTCATTGAGACAATACTTCTGTCTTGCCAAATGGACCTATCGCTATGACATGGAGACTCGTGGAGATCTCTTACCGACTAGGAGATGTCTAGCTGATAGTTGGTGTTTATCGAATGTCAAGGAGACTCATGGCGATTAATGTTTTTGGGGAGACCTGGCTGAAAGGTTTATGTTTTGGTATGAGGTCTTATCGATATGAATGTCTTGCCGATTGTATGGTCTTTGGGTTCACTATGACTCTCGACGAAAGACAGTTCGAGATAACAAAAGGATTCGCAAGGAAGTCTTGGTGATCAGGAGAAGTCTCACCGATAAGTAGGTTTGGGGTGACTTGAACTCTCGGGAAGAAGTCTTGGCGATGATAGGAATTCTTGCTGATATCAACATGACCTTCGGTCTGTCTGGCCGATAAAGAAATCAGTATGACTTGTTCCTATCAGCATAAAGTCTTGGCGACTGGGGAATGTCTCGCCAACAGTGTTAGGGGTCATCGGTGTAACGTAAGGCTTTGCTATGAAGTCTTGGCGATGGGCGTTTATCTCACCGACGGTGTGGGATGTGTTTGGCATGACTCTTGGTGAAAGGTGGGCTCGAGGTAACCTGGAGACTTTGGCATGAGGTCTTGGTGAAGGTCAAATGTCTTGCTGACTCAGTAAGACATGAGCGCTCGGTGAAAGGTCTTGGCGAAAGACAAAAGTCTTGCCGACTATTATTTGGTGCTCGATATGACTTGAGACCTCGGCGTGATGTCTCGATGAAAGCGATAAGTCTCACCGACTGGTGTATGCTCTCGGTATAACATGAGGCTTGGTGAGAGGTCTTGGTGAAGAGAAATAGTCTTGCTGATGGAATCTTGACTTTGGTGTAACTCTTGGCAACTATTGTTCGGAGTTCGGTATGACTTGTGAGCTTGGTGGAACCTATTGCCAATGGAGGCGACTCTTGGCGACAACGTGTAAACGGGTCTTGTGGCATTAGGGAGACACTTCTTGTGTCTCATTGATATGCGACACAAGTTGATCGCTGTTGACTAAGTGAAGACTATCCGACGTGGTGTGATGTGGACCAACCCAAGAAGGCAGAACGTGAACCGTTGCAACCGTTTCTCTGTGGAAGGAAAAATCTACACCAGAGTGGAAACATCATCATGACAATGATGATGCTAGGTTGGAGATTGCTTTCTGACTGTTGAGAATGAATGCATATGTATGCATTGGACATTCTGTGAACAAAGAGAAGGAAGCTGATAAGCCAGAGAGAGGGAAAAAGAAAGGACCGAGTGGCTGGCCGAAAGGCTAAGGCCATGAGGATGGAATCTCTTTTGATCATGGATCATGATACATCTCTCTCGTGTTGATCTGCAATGTATACTATGAGGGTATTGTAACAGTGCGAAGGTTGTATAGTCTGATGGGTTGATCTGTTGTTACCAGTTGTATCCAGATGAACAAGATGAATCTTTGAAGAGGCTATGAGCCTGAATTTGTATTGTAACCATTATGTTGTTGAATAATACAATGGCTTGATCTTTGGAGTGTGGGGTTTTTTATCTGAGAGGATTTTCCCCATGTAAATCTTTGTGTTCTGATTTCTGTCTTATCTTTCATCTATGTTGATTCTGTTTCAAGAATCTGTCATTGCTTGCTGTTGAATTTTACATATGTTTCTCTCAGATAGATCAATGGAGGAAATGAACTGTGTTTGTTCCACATTTGGACATAGTTGTACATGTCTTTGAGGAACTAATCATTGAAAGTTACCGAAGACACTACTGTTTGGAGTTTTCACTAGATGCGCTCCTAAATTTCCTTACAAGTGGTATCAGAGCCTTCTTTTGGTTGTTGGTTTTGGATATTTCTCCTATGAATATTTCTTAGCTTGTTAGGCTGAAAGAAATATTGAGGAATGGAATGATGTATTGATACTTTGATGAGTGGAATCCTTGTGGTATTCTGAGACAGCATGCAGCTTGAAGGATGGTCAAGTTGGAAAAGGGAGTTGATCATGATGTGATTTGTGTCTCCTGACTGGTAGAGGTTTAACCTTGGAGTATAAGGTGGGTTTCTATGCTTTATGGCTATGTAGTAGTAAAGCTTTCATATTGGTGTTTGTGTGACAGGCTCTTGGATGATATGAAGAAGCCTAGGTTGTTTCTCAGCCATGGAAGAAGGGTGCTTATGCTAGGTGGTGGCTCCTGGTGTTGGAAGGCACTGTCTCCTATTAACCTCGAATGCTTGAAGGCTATGAAGTTAATCATCAGATGATTTGCAAGCTTCTGAAATAGGCTTTTCTTTTTTTTCTTAGATGCATGTACATGTTGGTGGTTTAGATTTGGCCTAAAAGGGGCCTGGACTTCCTGAACTGTTGTTTTCTTTTGAAGGATGTTTTTTGTACTTGCATGGCTCTGTGATTTTGCAGGTTTTACATAGTTAAGCAAAACTTATGGTTATTTTGGAGTTGCAGTTAAGCTATTTTTTCTAGTCCCTGGTTGTTTGGGTGTTGCTGGTTGAGATAGTTGCAGTTCTGCATGCATGCTTGGTGCATGGTTTGAGGAGGTGTGATTTCTTCTCTGCATGGGAGTGTTGGTAAGTGTTTTGTCACTCAACATTCTTATGGTGGTTCTTGGGGGTTCCTTGATTATGGTGCTCATTGTGGACATGATTGGAAAATTAGATTTGGCATAATATGGTGTTTAAGTCATGTTGTCTACGTGGTTATTCTCTTTGATATCTCATTGTTGCTATTTCCAATGTGATGATGGGTTTGCATGTTTGATGATTGTGATCTATGAGTTATGCAGTTGATGGATTAGCTACCCATTGGCTACAGTGAGATAACTTGGATGTGGACTGTCTTTATCCACAAGGATTGATTCATTGCTGATGCAGACTTGTCAGTTGGCCTTGTCGTTGGCCACTTGTGTATTGGTGTGACTATTTTAAGATGAGAGGATGGATATTCTTGAGTACTTGAATGGTTAGTTATGGGAATCTGAAGCAGTTGGTCATGATGCTTGGAGAGCTCGACTGTCATGTTTCAGTGGGAGCTCTAGCAGCGACTGTGGATTCATCACATGGTGGTGAATGGTCTTCTTTGGTGTTGTAGATGTTTCTAGGGAGAGCTTTTAGATCTTGTTGTTGCAGAAGGGTTCTTTCACATTTGCATGGAAATCATTTGAAGAGGTACAACATCTTGGATCCATGGACTCAGACGCTTGGAGTTTTTTGGCTAAGGTGTTGGTGGTGCTTGACAGGTGATGTTGGTTTTGAGTCTGTTTGCTTTATGTCATGAATACTCTAGTGCACTGGAGTTTTGGAATTGTGCATTGTACTTGAGACTATGGTGAAGTTACCTGAAGCATGGTATTTCCTAAGGGGATATGTAGATCATAGTGTCATGATAAGTTCCTGATTTAGATGATTGGAGCTTTGATAGTGGTTTGGTAATTCTGTGTATTGGGTGCTTTGATTACTTGCTTGATACTTCGTGATAGTGCAGTAATGAAGTTGAAGTTTAGCATGAGATGATAAGTTGCTAGTACTCATGGATACATGAAGAATAAGGTGAGGCTATTTTTCTCTTATGAGAGAAGTGTTGCTGCTTGTTTCTCTTGTTGAAGTTTTTAGTAGAAAGTCTGAGAAGCCTACACCTTGGTTGAACGTGAGTTCAATAAGAGACCTATGAGGAGATTTATCTTGGATTAGTCATGATGACTTGCATATCTTGAAAGGAGTATTCTCATTCCCACTCGTGGTCTACTCGGTAGTTTATCTGAAAGGTATTTGGCTCATTATATCTTTCAGATGTGTTTTATGTTTACTTTCATGATATGGATCTTGAATTACTGTTTAATAATTCTGGAGGATTCATAGTGGAAGTTGTATAGTTTTGTTTTATCTCCTTGTTCCTATTGACAATTTGTAGGAGATGTTGTATGGGTTGATTTCCTAAAATGGAGAATGAACTAGCTTGATCTTCTTAGAGATGATTACATCCATTTTTGTTAAGATGGTTTGATCTTGGTGATTAAATGAATGGATGTTAAGGTTTCTCTTTCGAGTTATGAAGAAGATCATTCTTTGACATAATTGGTTGTTAGAAGTGTATGTAGAAGGATGTTCTATAGGAAGATGATGTGTAGAGTTTCTCTCTGTAGCTGTGGAGGTTTGTTGTGAGAGAAATATCTCTTGTAGCGGTTTGTTGCAGGATGTGTATATCATTGTGGATTTCTCTTTGGTACTATAAGGTTACATTTTATATGTGCTGGTATTGGTAGACTTGTGATACCTTTGATCTTTCAGATCTGGATTACTAAGGCAGTGGGAGTTTCTATATGTGTCTTGTCTTCTTTGACTGGTTGACACTAGAACTTGTATTTGCTATTAATAGATCGGAAGAAGTTTACTAATGGTGATATACCTATGAGGTATGTGGGATTGGATGGTATAACACGAGCTATGGGTGCTATTTTTAGTTGCGTGGGTTTATCAGTTGGATGGAAGTAGTCAGTCTGATTGTTGTTCTAACTAGTGTTGTCTATCTTGTTTCTAGATAATGACTTCACTGTTGTGTTTTGATTGAAGCTTTGAAGTTGATATTGCTTCTATATAGCGTCTGAGCACAGTGAAGTGGTAGAAGTATCTTGTTGAAGATATCATTGGGATCTTTTGCTTGTGTTTGTTGGAATAATGCTTATTCACCTTGGCGATGCATCTTTCTTCCACACGTGGAAGATGATAGGATTTTTGTCTGAATGGTGAACATCTTGGATGTTGGAGCATGAGAGCATGTTTGAGGTCTATGTGGTTTCTTGAAAGGCTGTGATTGGTTGTTTTGTTAGACAGTGAGTTGCAATTGGTTGCTTGGTCTTTGTTGCAGATTTTCTAATGGACTGTTATCTGTGGAATCATATTGATTGGGTGTCTTGAGTATTGCAGGGTTTGAACTGGTGGAGCTAGTGTGTTCTTAGTTCTTGGTTGCTTTGGAGGTGCCTGTGTGATCTTTGTTAAGTGGGAGATTGTTGGAAAATATGCCTCAATCTCATAGGCTGAAATCTCTGAGAAAGCATGGTTGCTGTGACATTCAAGTTGTTTGGCCGACTGGCAGTTTAAACTTGTGTATTGCTCGTGTCACTGAGACAATACTTTTGTCTTGTCGAATGGACCTATTGCTATGACATGTAGACTCATGGAGATCTCTTACTGACTGGGAGATGTTTGGTCGACAGTTGGTGTCTATTGGATGTTGGGGAGACTCATGGCGATTGATGTTTTCAGGGAGACCTGGCTGAAAGGTTTATGTTTCAGTATGAGGTCTTATCGATATGAATGTCTTGCCGATTGTATGGTCTTCGGGTTCGCTATGACTCTCGATGAAACACAGTTCGGGATAACAAAAGGATTTGAAAGGAAGTCTTGGTGACTGGGAGAAGTCTCACTGATAAGTAGGTTCGGGGTGACTTGAACTCTCGGGAAGAAATCTCGGCAATGATAGGAATTCTTGCCAATATCGACATGACCTTCAGTCTATCTAGCCGATAAAGAAATTGGTATGACTTGTTCCTATCGGCATGAAGTCTTGGCGACTGGGGAATGTCTCGCCGATAGTGTTAGGGGTCATCAGTGTAACGTAAGGCTTCGCTATGAAGTCTTGGCGATGGGCGTTTGTCTCACCAACAGTGTGGGATGTGTTCGGCATGACTCCTAGTGAAAGGTGGGCTTGAGGTAACCTGGAGACTTCGGCGTGAGGTCCTGGCGAAGGTCAAATGTCTTGCCAACTCGGTAAGACATGAGTGCTCAGTGAAAGGTCTTAGCAAAAGACAAAAGTCTTGTCGACTATTATTTGGTACTCGGTATGACTTGAGACCTCAGTGTGATGTCTCGGTGAAAGCGATAAGTCTCACTGACTGGTGTATGCACTCGATATAACATGAGGCTCAGTGAGAGGTCTTGGCAAAGAGAAATAGTCTTTTCGATGGAATCCTGACTTCAGTGTAACTCTTGGCGACTGTTGTTCGGAGTTCGGTATGACTTGTGAGCTTGGTGGAACCTCTTGCTGATGGAGGTGACTCTTGGCGACAACATGTAAACAAGTCTTGTGGAATCGGGAAGACACTTCTTGTGTCTCACTGACATGCGACACAAGTTGATCGCTGTTGACCAAGTGAAGACTATCCGACGTGGTGCGATGTGGACCAACCCAAGAAGGCAGAATGTGAACTATTGCAACCATTTCTCTGTGGAAGGAAAAATCTACACCAGAGTGGAAACATCTTTGTGATGATGATGATGCTAGGTTGGAGATTTCTTTCTGATTGTTGAGAACGAATGCATATGTATGCATTGGATGTTCTGTGAACAGAGAGAAGGAAGTTGATGAGCCAAAGAGAGGGAAAAAGAAAAGACCGAGTGGCTGGTTGAAAGGCCGAGGCCATGAGGATGGAATCTCTTCTGATCGTGGATCATGATAGATCTCTCTCATGTTGATCTGCAATGTATACTGTGAGGGTATTGTAACAGTGCGAAGGTTGTATAGTCTGATGGGTTGATCTGTTGTTACCAGTTGTATCCAGATGAACAAGATGAATCTTTGAAGAGGCTATGAGCCTAAATTTGTATTGTAACCGTTCTGTTGCTGAATAATACAATGGCTCTATCTTTGGAGTGTGGGGTTTTTTATCCGAGAGGATTTTCCCCACAGAAATCTTTGTGTTCTGATTTCTGTCTTATCTTTCATCTGTGTTGATTTTGTTTCAAGAATCTGTCATTGCTTGCTGTTAAATTTTACATGTGTTTCTCTCAGATAGATCAATGGAGGAAATGAACTATGTCTGTTCCGCATTTGGACATAGTTATACGTGTCTTTGAGGAACTAATCATTGAAAGTTACTGAAGACACTATTATTTGGAGTTTTTCACTAGATGCACTCGTAAATTTCCTTACACGATATTCATCAATACCATAACATAACACTTAACATTGGAGAATGTGTGTCCTAGGCGAGTGACCTAGGACCCATTCACCCAAGGGCGAATGGGTTCTCACTTAGACCTAAGACCTAAAATTCATATATGTTTTTGGTAGTATTTCAATTATTTCAAATGTGTATTCACATGTTGGCTTGTGTTATTTGAATTTTGGGAGTTAATGTTAACATATGTATGAATAAGAGGTCATTTCACTATGTTTCACCTAGCAAAAACTTAGACTTCAAGCATTCTAGCAAATTTATGAGCAAGTGTGATTAAAAGCATTTCAAGATCATTTTCAAGGCATTCAAAGGAAGAATTATTGAAGATCTAAATTACAACAATGAAGATTCCATTATCATGTTAAAGTCTCATTGCATCATGCATGTTATTTGAGCTAATATGTTCATGTAGTGTTCAAGATCCATTCAAGAATTCAAAGGCATTGTTTCAAGTCAAGTTTCATGATCAAGATCCACATCCATTGAAGCCATTTCATGCAAGTTGTAGATCCATATTCCAAGGTTCAAACAAGGGTTTGGTGAGTTGTGACATTGCATTTGTTCATTCATCATTCCTTCATGCTATTTCATTTCATTACAAGGTTTAATTAACAAAACAAGGTTTGACCAAGGAAAACCCCTATTCACCTAACAAAACAACATTTTTCTCTCTTGATGTGTGTTTGCAGATTTTAGGTGTAAGATCTATTGGAGAGAAAAAATGTAAAAGTTGTCAAAGTTGCATTTGTTGTCATCATTCTTGCAATTTCATTGAAGTTGACTTACAAGATTTATTTCCAACTTTTTGACTGTAGGATTTGGGAATCTGGGAGTGCAGACACAACAAAATAAAACCTAGAAATAAATTTTCAGGAGCCCTATCTAGGTGAACACAAGGAAATAGGGTGCTCCACCTTTTAGGAGATGGAACACAAGGGGTAAAGGCCTATTTCACTCTAGTTCATTAAAGGAAACCAAGATCCCTCAACCAATTGAATTTATTGAGGAATGGGATAGGGTTAGGATGGTTTCCTTGGGTGTGATTAAAACATAGGGGGTTCACCACTAAGCAAAGGCTTAGAAAGACAAAAATGTAAATGATATGCAAATCTAACTATGTAACTTAGAAAAGGAAACTCAAAATCTGAATAATGAACAAGAGATAAATAAAGGTGCACCTGGAGAACTGGAAATACTTGAAAAAAGGTCTACAATCCTGAAATTATGACTTTTGATGCACATTGGGGCACATACGATAGGTTGGGCGATTTAGTCCTAGTTTAGGGTTTTGGGCTGAATCTAGAATTTGCAACTGCTAAACTAGGATCTATAAAAAATGGCTGAAAAGTGGTATATTGGGACTCATATGCCCAAGGTGGCAATTCAGTCCCAATATTAGGGTTTTCTAAAACTCTGGTATCCTCTAGTGATCTTCTATAGCTCTCTCTTGTCTGATCTCTAAGTTTGAAACTCTAAATTCTGGCTTGTAGGTGGCTTTCTGTGAAGATGCCAACTTCTTGACAATTTTGACAACTTTCTTCAATCTTGTAACTTTATCTTCAAATGGTCTCCTAGCTCCAAAACACCTAGATTTGCAATCGCACATGTAGAGGAGAGAAAAATGTTGTTTTGTTAGTGGATAGGGGCTTTCCTTGGTCAAACCCCATTTTGGTAATCAAACCTTGATCTGGAATAGAAAAACATGAAAGGAATGATGAATGAAAAATATGTAATGTTGCAACTCACCAAACCCTTGTAATAAAGGCTGTAAACTTATGTGAAATGACTAGCATGAATGTAGATCTTGACTCTTCATTGTATGTTATGGATCTTGACTTGAATACTTGCTTGAATCATACGAACCTACATCACAAATGTTAGCTCAAAAATAAAAAAAACACATGATGAATTTGACATGATGCTTGAATCTTGAATATAGATCCAAAGTACTTGATAATCATCTCTTGAATGCTCTTGATCTCATAAAATTGCTAGGATACTTGCTCATAAAAGTTGCTAGGAGAAAATATATGAATTAACTTTGTATTTATACTTGTTTATGCCTTGAATTTGTTGAAATTGTAACACTACAAGCTGACATCAGATCTAGGAGAATAAAATCCCGCCAAGAATTGAATTACAAATAGGTCAAGCGAAAGCAAGAATCATATGCCAGTTGGGGCGTATGAGTCCTAGTAGCCTAAGCTTAGGACATAAATTTCAAGAAATGCTGAGTTTTATGCAAAATTCAGGATTAGGCCCTGAAACTTAGGTGGGACCCATATGCCCAAGGTGGACCGTATGAGTCCTAGATCACTAAATATGGAACACACAACCCAAAATCATTAATTATGATTGGTCATTAGTTAAGTTTTAGGATTATCCTTAGAGAAATGCATTAAATAAGGCTTGTGGATGCAAAATAGGACCAAATAAGGCATAAAGAAGCCCAATTTTAGTAGGGAGGGCCCAAACAAGTGTGAAAATGTAGAGGGATATATTTTTCTACACTACACTAGGACCTATTCATCATAGGGTGAATGAGTCCTTAGTTTGCTATGAAAAATCACTTTTACTGACTAGTACACATCACTTTCCCAGTTTTAGATCTGTAATTTGACTGTTGGTTCCATCAGAATTGAGCTTAATCTTTTAGATGCACTTTGTAGAAGTCAATTTGGAGTCAATTTTCTATTTTTAATATTTCTCACCAAAGTGTTGTTTAACTCATAGCCCTGTCTTTGCATAAAAGGGAAATTTGCAGATTCATACCTTGATTTGACTCACCTTGAGGTTGAAAGTCATTTCATTGTTCGATCTCTCATTTCCTGAATGAAATAGTGGAGAATAGGTCTATTTACTATCATTTTGGTGAACCCCCTTTTGCTTTCAATCAACCCCCAACCTATTTTTATTTCATTTCAAGTTGTAATAGTTAAAGCATTATCTATTAGAAAAGAGTCCCATGTATCACATTCCTAATAAGAATTTAGATGTTTCATAATACTTTATTCATGAGATGGTTTAAGATGGTAAGTTTAAGATACATAAGGTGGACACTTTGGATAATGTTTTAGACCCTTATGCAACCAATGAGCATGGATAAGTTTTGTTTATGTAATGACTTGTTGTAGGCCTTGCATCTTCTCTCACTCAAATTATTTTATGTTTCCTATCATTTCATTGTAATTTAAATACCAAGTGGGAGAGTGCTACGATTTAGTGTTCTATTTATTTGCAATCTTATGTATAATTTTATTATTTCTAAATATCTTGGTATGGTTGGAATGGGGTACATGGGTTCCCATGAGGGTTTAGTAAATTAGTAGGCATTAGTTCATTATTCTTATTAATGCTTAGATATTTGGGATATTATTGTAATGACATTAAATAAGGTGGTTATGGAAAAAGTCAACAATGAGGTTTAAAACCATTTAAGTTGAATTATCTCTCTCTCTCTCTCTCTCTCTCTTAGAGTCCTATTAGGGAGTTACTTTATTAAGTGTGGAGCATCTTTTCATAATTTTTAAGTCCATTGGTAGTTGGCATCTTCATCAAGGAGAAAAATAGTTGGGGAGTGGTGCCTACCAAGAGTTATGAGTCAAAAATATTTTTAATTCATGATGTCTATCTTGGGTGAGATGATCAATGCATAATGGGGTATAGGGTTTTAATTTGTGGATCTTGTTTAGAGGCAATCAGTTTTATGAACCGCTTGGTGGTTTCCTATTTTGTTTTCTCTCTATATTGAAAGCACTAGATGGAGGTTTCATAGTGTTATGTAGGTGGCGTAGTTTTATGATGCTCAAACACTATTAGATTGAAGAGTTGGGATGGATTATATTGATGTAATTTATATTTTTGGACTAATACAAGCTCAATTTCTCTTTGGTCATGGAGTTACTTCCTAAAAGGGTTTCTCTATAGTGTTGTGTTATTTTTAATTTTAATTAGCTTCTATATGTGCTTCTCCATGGTACATTTCACATTTGATGCTTAATCACAAGGTAATATAATTAGTTAAACATATTCATACATTTTATGCCTATGCTTTCACATTGTTTTCCTTTTTCTCAATATTCATTATTGTAAGTTACCAATCATCTACTAGTACAAATGCCTTTGAAATATAGAAAATATATCATAACATATATAATTCCATCACATTGGTAATTGTGCCATTATTGCTTGAATAAACAACATGAATATAAATGAGGAATAAGAAGGCACTACCTAATCCATTCACTCTCACCAACTATTGGGTTACCAATCATCATATAACATAAAGTCTCCTCTTAAGTTACTTTCCATGAGAAATTTTAATTCACTAGTAGATTATAATAAAGTGCACAAAATGATAACAAAAGCTTAGGCAAATAAATAAGGTTGCCATGATTTTTGTATTTGAAATTCAAAACAAATCATAGGGTGATAAACATCTACATTGTTGAGGATGCTAACACAAGGGCATGCATTAACACACAAGATAGCTAATTAAAATAATTGTATATTAATTTAATGGGTCCCACTGAATTAATATGGATTGATCAAAGCAAAAGAATAACATAAAATTTAGGAATATTTCAAAAGTATAATGTAGGAGCAAGATGACTAATGTTATCTTTAAAAAGTAAATCTAATGGAGCATAGATTTTGATCACTTGGTACATTATAAAACTAGTATCCTTGCTTTGTGTACTACCTAAAATCCTATGTATGAGTATAGCTATTTTTAGGTTGAATCCATGGATCTAGGTATATCTCTTCTACAAGTGTGGATCTATCCTATAGCCCAAAAATATAATTTGATAAATATTGTGCTTTTCTTCTTCAATTTTCTCTATTCTCAACTCCTTGCTAATTATTAAGGACTTGCAAAATTTAGAAATACCTTCGGGGTGGCTATTGAATCACTATGATTAGGATTTCCTAGACCAATCCACTAGATTGATTGGTTTTATATCATTGGAAAATATTGGAAAATAAGAGGAAAGCATGCAAATGTCTTAAGATGTGAGTTGTAATGTAGATAGATTCATTATAGTGCTTCAATTGAAGTGTTCCTATGACTAATGATCCTTGTATTCTCTAAGAATTTGAATGATTACTAGTGATAAATGAATACTTATTGAATTCTCTTAAATACCAATGCATAGTAATAATCATGCAAAATATGAATCAGATTGAATCATAAGTTTACAAAATAAAAAACTATATCAACATAAATAATGATTGTCTTTACCCAAAAAACAATATTATGTATAATATATAAAATAAAATAATAATATATGTGAAAGCAAACAAAATAAAATCAAATATATGATAAATATAAATAGATAAAAATAAAAAAATAAATAATAAACATAATATCATAGAAAATTATAATATTTATCAATATATAATTATATAAAAATATTCTTTGAAAATAAACTTAAAATATAATAGAAATTGACATGGAAATAAAGACTTAGACCATTATAGTCATACAAATTAATTTAAAAATCCTTTATTTGAATCCATACAAGTCTCTTAAATATAAAACTGTGATTGTCAAGGTCGAATGATGATGCCACATGGTTCAGGTTGAACCATGTTATTGCATATATTAAAAAAGATAATGGAAAGACCCGATCTTTAAAAGTCTTCAAAATAGGATATTTAAAAAATAATTGTCAAAATAAGATAGTCATAATAAAATCCCTCAAACTCTAGAATGTCGTATTTTCAATAAATGGAAGTATTGACAAATGTAGCGTAAGGTTTATCCAAAACGACCCAAAATATGGAGTTATTCATTGGATTGACATGGTAGTTAGAGCCATTAAGAATTCTTTTTCTCTAACGTAATTTGCGGTCGATTTTAGTCAAAATATTGTTGTCCACCTCATTCTTCCGTCTAAATATTGCACTTCTTCAACGTGTTTTTTTAAATTCTGGTGTATTTCAATATACATGTGAACATGGGCTTAAAACCCAAAATTTATGGACGATCTTCACTGGGGAAAACGTATCTTTGGACAGATCTACAAGTTCTAGATACTTGTGGTTGGCCTTATTAATCTTTTTAATATAGACTGTATAAACAAGGTTGGCAAGATATTAAACTTTTACCATCGTAAGGAGCTGTGAATTAGACAGAACATACCAACAGAATATCATCTTCAACCGGAGAGTGATGTATGCCTACCTTTTTCTGTTTTTTCTGTCCAGGTTACGAGTCAAGATGATCTATTTGATTGAGTCCTAACATTTTGAAAAACTGTGCTAGAAATAATAGCCGTCGTCTGCAAACGAGGCGCTTATTCTCTTGACTTGACTCTAAAGCTCCGTGAACGTTACGCAAAAATGTCTCTCACCGTGTACTATACGTAAGTAGACAATAGTAAGAGCAAGAACTTCTGGTGCTCTTCACTATGTGTATTGCTTATTCTATTACTGTTAGTGGATGTGGGCGTCTGCCAAAATTGTGGATGTAATGGATTGTGTTGTAGTAAATGGGGATACTGTGGAAGTGGAGATGCCTACTGTGGGGCTGGTTGTAAAGAAGGTCCCTGTTATTCTTCTACTCCTACTACTACTGGCGGAGGAGGAGTGGGTTCAATAGTTTCTTCTGATGTTTTTAACTCTATAGTTGGAGGAGCTGCGAGTGGGTGTGCAGGAAATGGGTTTTATAATTATGATTCCTTTATTAATGCTGCCAATGCTTTCAGTGGCTTTGGGACATCTGGGTCTTCCGATGTTAATAAGAGAGAAGTTGCTGCCTTTTTTGCTAATGCTGCCCATGAGAGTGGAGGTAATACATGCATTACAAGTTCTGATTTACAGTTATGTTCTTTTCTATCTATTTAAGTGTTCTTTTCTAGCAGTACTAAAAGGGGTTGTATAACAGGGTTTTGCTTCATCGAAGAGCAGAATCCCTGCAACCCCGACAAGAGTTATCATGGCAGAGGCCCTCTGCAGCTCTCATGGTCAGTAACAATTTTCAATTCCTTTGTAACAAGTTTCCAAATTTTAATCAATCAAATGTTATAAAATTGCTCTTCATAGCTAAGCTATGCTAATGTAAGGTGATGACAGGAACTATAACTACGGAGCGGCAGGAAATTACATTCAATTTGATGGGCTGAACAATCCAGAGGTGGTGGGCACTGATTCGACCATCTCATTTAAGACGGCGGTGTGGTTTTGGATGGTGAATAGTAACTGTCATACAGCAATCACGTCTGGCCAAGGCTTCGGAGGCACCATTAGAGCTATCAACAGCATGGAATGCGATGGCGGAAATGCTGCAACTGTGACCAGCAGAGTCAATTACTACCAGAAGTTTTGCCAGCAACTCAACGTCGACCCCGGATCGAATCTTCAATGTTAATTGGCCTTTTTGTTCAGTATCATTAATTACTACAATAAGACAGCAATGCCTACACCGAACAAAATAGTCTGTAGGTAGCTGCCAGTTCACATCACCTCCATCTGAATACTTCAAATTTTACCAGACCTATAAGATAATAAATGTTTTGATTTCATACCGAGTCCAGTTATATAGATATATTTGATGTTTAAACAAGTGGTCTCTTCGAATTAAAAAACGTGCATGATAAACTCAGTTTGGTGACGGAGTATTTTGCTTAATGAAAATTATGTGTAATTCTGTGAGATGTTTTGTTAAAATAATTCCATTTATTATTTAACTTGAAGGAAGATAATTTTCATTCTTTAAATATTTATAAAATTGTTATCATTAGTATAATACTTAAATATTATGTTTATTAACATTATTTAGTTTAATATTTTAAAATTAATTTTAATGAATGAAAACAAGATCGTTATTTATTGATTTTTACAAAATAAAATAAAATTATTAATATCTATTTTAAATAGATGTAAATCTATAAACAATATCAACAACTCATTTATTTTTTTGGGATAATTTGATTTTATTGTTTTTTTAAAAATAAAATTTGAAATTGGTGATTAAAATTGAAGTGAAATCATATATGAATGTTAGCATATTTTAGGTAATTTTCTTAGTTATTGTCTTCTATAATATTTACAATGAAATAAAGACAACATTGTCAAACCATATGACAAGAAAAAGTCTAATGTGAATAGAAAATAGAAAACATAATAGTATTTAAAAACTCAATTTCAAATAATTACTCCCATTATCCATGACGAGAAGGACTAAATGAATATACAAAAAATAAAGGTCAAATAAATCTTCAACTATTTAGTCACCTCCTTTTGGTCGGTTAAAATTCATCATGATTTATTTTCCATAGCACAACAATGCAACAATATTTGATGAATGGTGCAACTATTTTGTTTTTGTGTATGTAGTCATTCCCTTAGAATGGTGGTAATTAAATTTATTTGTCTATTGTTAAATACATAAAATCATGGATGTTTAATAGCAATTAAAAAATGTTGAGTTAGCTAAGGTCCATCATGTACTATAAAGTAACACCCATCTAATTTATCAAGCTACATTTGTTGATAAACAAGGTGAAATTATTGTGGTAAAGTATTTTGAATGTGTATACACATTTAAAATATATTTATTTAAAAATGATTATGATATGATTAAAAAATATGATTGAAACAACAACAATAAAAGATAAATTGTCACAACCATCTTTTTCTTTCTTGAGTAATTATTTCCATGTTCTTGAAATCAAAATTAATAATATTTATATAAATGCATTCATTTATTATTATTATTTATTAAGAGGGGTAGACGCTTTTGATCCAGAGCTATGAATTTGAGGCTAGAATCCTTTGATAAAATTTTTCAATAGTTCCAATTCATGGTACAATTCTTCCACACTTTACTTACATAGCTACCAGGTCAGTGTTAACTACAACATTTAAAAAAATCCTCCTTTGATTACATGCTTTAATGGAAATTCATGCCCTCATCCAAGCTCCACTTTACATATAGGTAGGTAGGATGATAACAAAGGTTGAAGAGTTAGATTTTTCATATAAAAATATTCCCATGCACATCCATCCCTCATAGTATTACTTGGAGTCTTAGTTTTGATAATATGTATAGTATGAGGCTAGAATCCTTCGATAAACTTTGTTAGTAGTTCCAATACACGGTAATGCTTCTAAACTCTATTTACATAGCTACTAGGGATTTGCTAACTAAAAATTTGAACACAATACTCTTTCCATTATGCTTTGAAATGAAATTTCATGCCCTTATCCAAGCTCCACTTTGTATATAGGTAGGTAGGATGTTAGAAAATGTTGAGGATTTAGATTTTCATTGCACTCTATTACATTTATTTAAAAGTTTATCTAGTATTTTCAGAATAAATATTTCTATAATATCCATCCCTCATAGTATTACTTGGAGTCTTAGTTTTGATAATTGTTATAGATATTTGTGCATAGAAAATAATATTTAATATACTATTGAAAGGTTCAGTTAATTATAGTGTAGGGAGATTCATTATATGTTGTTTGTACATGCTAGAATGCAATTAGTATAATTTCATTATAGATGTTCTCCTACTATAAATTATGAGTGGAAAAGGATAAATGCATTATCAAAGTAACTTGTACATAATGTTTATTCTATTTCCCCTAAAAAATGTTATAGATGGTATCATTGCATATGTTCTTGTTATGGTTGGATATCATGTAAATTATATACTTGTAAACCTTATTTGATTATGATTTTTTCATGTCAACTTATAACCTCAATATTAATGAACTTTATGCCTTTCATTTTTCAACCATTCTCTTCTACCATAATGTAATACCCCAAATTGAATTAAATTCAATTAGAGTATTTTTAATTTATCAAATTAGACATAATTAATTAACTAAATCATGGTACCTAAAATATTTTCTATTCATTATACTTGTGACACATCAATATAGGAATGGATAAATCTAGTAATCTAAATGTAATTTGTTCTTTCAGTTGAATGCTATATTTAACGTTTTCTTATGGAGCATCTTAAAATCATGAGGAACTTATAAAGTAAAGATAAGTCACTTTAGGTAAAAAATTAATAATGTAATTATCCCATAGACCCAAGCCTTATTAAATCATGACATGGTTGGAGGTTGGAAATGAAACTTAAAAGTATTTATGCTAAATCTACTTAGTTGTAAACATGATGTGTGATTCTATTAGACTAGTTCTTGGCAAGATTTACCGTTGAGTTCATTAATTTACAATTTGTAAGGTTTTATCAACTATATAGTAGAGGATATATGTAGCTTATTTGTCTTTGACCTAGTGACAATAATTGAGGTGAAGTGTACATTGAGTGTAGCTACTGATTTTTGTTGTAATGTTATATTTTATTTGATGTACAAACCTATAAGGTTTCCTCTAGGAATACGCTCTTAGATTTAAGTTAAGTCAAAAGTGTAGGAGAGGCCACCCACTCTCATTGTTAGCATTTATCCATCTACAATATATTGACGAGCCCCCTTTTTTCCTTCTTGATGACATATCCTTGGCCTTGAAGGTAAAAAGTATTCTTGGATAATCGATGAAGGTGGCTTTGGGACATAAAAATAATATTTCACTTAGTAATAATAAGTATACATGTATCTAGTAATTTGTAATTATTTTTTATTTAGGATAGAATGACTGAGTATTCCTTTACCTATTGGTACTAAGTTATTCTCGAGTAACTTTAGAATGCCATGTCTCTATTTGATCAAATCACTTGCTCCTAGTACCTTCTACCCACTATATCGAGATAAATTAATATTTAGGCTTCATACCCATACAAGGCCACAATTAATGTAATATTGATTGTCATGTGGTAGGTATTGATGTAATAGTGCTCCCCAAGTATATTCATTTGATTCAAGTCTTTATTACCTCTTTTAGTCTATTAAATGTGCATTGTGCACCCTTATTCTATGTAGAATCTCCCTATGGCCAATCCACATCGATATTGTTCCATATTTCTTCTTCTCCAAAAATATAGAGGAAGTAAAGAGATTTAAGTTAAATGTTTGATGTGCCCTATTTATAGAAATTCCTTAATTCCCTTTTTGAATTCCTCTTTATGTCTCCTAGAGCTTGGCAATAGGGAGTAGTGATGATGAACTTAGCACCCTCCTCCTTGACTCAATGATATGCTTAAGGCCTTTGTCCAACAATCTCCATGGAGGAATTTTTTGGAATACTTTATCATGCTTGTCTAAGATACTTTTCTTATCCAAATGACATGCCTTCTTTCCTTCAATAGATTTTTTGATCTAGTCCAAAAAAATAAGCTTCCCATGCTACTTTCCCATGGAAGAAAATTCTCTCCATTCTCTTATTTGGTACAATCCTTGATGCTTTATTTCTCATTCCCCATAATATCACTTCTTTTCATCCAACTAAAACTTTAGTTCCATGGTCTAGATTTTTTATGTGATCTCTCCTAATGGGTGAAGTCATTGGATATCTAGGACCATATGCATCGTATAATAACAACATAGAGTTCATCCTTCATATCATATCCTCCTAGATTAATAATTAGCTAAGATATATTTCTGTTGCATTTGATGGTGAAATTGTTATCCACCATAGTATTGAAACCTTTAAAGACCAACATCTTGAGGCCTTGCTTGGTCACCAATTCCTCATCATTGAAGCTATTAGTGGGACTAATTCCAATTAGTACCATCACCATTTGACTTCATATAACTCCACATATTCAAAAGGGTTGTACCTTGGAGTGACAAAAAGCATGGAAAGAGTATCTCTCATCATGGCTCCTTGTTTTTTTGGTTGGTTTTCTTCTTCTCCAATATCACATTTTGGTTCTTTTCACTCTACAATTTGGGATCCTCATATCCTAATTCATGATAAAAAAATACCTAAATTTAATGCACTCATCCTTTCCTAAGAAACCTATGTCTAGGCGACCATGGCTCCTTGTAGCTAAAACATAACTTCTTCCTCCTTAATTGATTCCTCACCTAAATGTATAGTCTTAATGGGAAACTCTTGGATTGGAATTTTTTGTGAGAAGGCTTCTTTGGAATGAATTTTTGGTCTATAGATAATTTTTTAGCAGGGAAGTCTCTAGTGCCAATGCCCATTTAATTACCTCTCTTAGTGTAGGTGGTTCAAAATCCTTGACCATCCCCTTGAGAGGTTTAGCTAAATTTTTGATGAAGAGCACAGTCAATCTTCTCTCTATAATTTCTAGCACCATTATCGATAGATTTTGAAAATCTATTCCATAGTTCCCCATTGAACCACACTATTCAAGTTGACTTAAATATTTGAAATAAACCTTAGAGTCCTTTGTCAAACATCTCAATAATTAATTTTTGAGTTCATCATATGAGGTGATGGATTAATGGAACTGAGTGATAAGACTATGATACCACTACTCATGTGTAGTATCCTCCAAATGCAAGGTGGAAAACTTGATTGATTCATCTTATTTCATCATCCTAAGGGACAAATATGGTCCTAGACTCTACAACCATGCACAAGCTAAGAATTTTGCTACATATTTCTTTGAAAACATTATAGCTTAGGCCTAGGTCTATAGCCATTCTAGGAACTTTTCATGTTCATATATTGGTGTAGATGCTAAAATCTTCATATGCTTACACTTTAGCACACATTAGCATGGTTAGTCATCTAAAGCAAGGAAAAAATAACATCTCTATGAAATACTCCAACATGATTCATAATGCAAACAAAAAAACAAAAGATCAAATAAACTAATAGAGATCATACAAAAAGCATGGTGCATACCTATCCCATAGTGGATTGGTGCTACTTTGATGTGGAAAGTAGC
This sequence comes from Sequoia sempervirens, assembly GCA_007258455.2. NCBI lineage: Eukaryota > Viridiplantae > Streptophyta > Pinopsida > Cupressales > Cupressaceae > Sequoia > Sequoia sempervirens. Next base: position 18,980 of record VDFB02105240.1, on the reverse strand, counting down.
CCTTTCCCAACCATTGGTAAGCTCTTGTATGATGAAATTGTGGATGAAATCAAATGCATCAAGTAGTGGATAGTGCAAAATGCCTAATATTGTGGATCCAAAATCAATAGAAAAGCCTTCCATTTATAGGAAAGAAGGATGGAGGAATGGGAAACATGAAGGATGTGGGATTAAATATGATCCAATAACAAAGTGCCACTTGTAAACATGCTATTGAAGAGAGGTGGAGCACATTTTGATCAATGTGCAAATAAGTGCAATTAGGTGGGAATTTGAAATTTGAAAGTTGGCTTGTGGAGGAAGATGTGGAAGAGGAGTTAATGCCACTTGGCTCAAGAAAAATGACTTGTAAGAGATATAAATGCCATGTTGGAGGACAAGACCTTTTAGCAGGGAGAGTTCAAAATGAGAGAATATTCCAACTAGATTCCCTTTTGAATGAAAATAGAAGAATTTATAAATCAATTAAATTGATTTACTTGCACAAGTTGCAAAATCTAGAGGATTTGATGGATTAGAGTTAGAGTTAATTAAGATTTAATTAACTTAGATGGAGATTAGCTTGATTTGACATTTTGACTTAGATTTTTGGATTTATTTAAACCAAAATGAAAGAAATACTGGATATTAGATTTAATTAAATAAGATTTGATTCATTTAATTAAAAGGGATAATGTTAGATTTAATCAATAAATTGTAATTTATTTAATTAAAGAAAGATATATGATTTAATCAAATAAAGTGATTTATCTGATTAAAAGAGGAACATTAGGATTAACCAAATAAAATGATTTATTTAATTAATAGAAGATAGTGACTTAATCAAATAAAGTTGATTTGTTTAATTATCACAAGAATTATGATGAATTTAATCAAATAAATATTATTTGATAATTAAAGGGTTAGCAGAGAGATGATTTAGGCAGAATTGGTGTTAGTAAATCAAGATCAAGTGTACGATATCAATTAGTATAATTCACGTGTCTACATTTTACCCCTCTTTAAAGCAATGTACCTTCTGCATTGGTTCGAAGAATAACCTTACCAAGATCAAAATTATTATTTTTTTTACTTTTTAGATAATCCCATTGCTACCCCAGCAGAAGAATTACGCTACTATACTGCCCCCTTGAGAAATTAGATGAAAATTTGGATTTTTGGGTGATCTCATGAAAGAAGAAGACAAGCTGCCCAACATGTCCAAAAAGGCTCCAAGATGCTAAAAACATGCCAAAATGTGGAAAAAGGATGCAAAACGAGCTTCAATTGGGAAAAAACAGGGTTGGGGCACAAAACCCTAGCTTGACGGCTAAAACAAGTTGAAAAACCCTAATTTTTCATGCTTAAATAGCCTTCGAGGGGTCACTTTCAATTCATTTTCACACTCATCCTTTAGAATTTTCATCATTTTGAGCTCTGAACCTTGTGCAAAATGGTGCAAAGAGTGCTTTCTTGACACATTTTCGAGCGAGTTCGAGTGTACCAGCGACCTCTGTTAGGGTTAGAGATGGCAGATATCTAACAATTAAATGAAAATTTAAATAATAAATAGAGAAACTAAAACACACACAGAATAAATCATAACACAGAGAATTTAATGTGGTTCACCCAATATGGGCTACATCCACCAAACCGCAGCCATCCAATACTTTTATTATCCAGTGCAAAACCTATTACAATCTTGTGAATAATCGCATTTTTCATCATACTGTAACCCCCATCCCAACCCCTTTTAACAAGTTTTTAGAAGCTTCCAGAATTAGGGTTTTACAAAGTCGGTTTTCTTTATTTTTCAGAGATTTTTCCTTTTTCACTGACGACGCGAAAAAAATGGCAATTTTTTTTTTCTCGAGGGCTGTGCCCCCGAACCCCTACTTTTCACAGGCTGCCACCCCTGAACCCCCACTTGGGGCTTGGCTCAGCCCTAGACCCCTGCGAGGACAGGGGGCCGGGGTGTATAGTATACCATGGGCTATACAGTATAGCATGATCAGTCACCACATACCAACAATCTCCCACTTGGAGACTAATCAAGCTCGACACCATCACAACCTCCCACTTGGAGACTAATCCTGGACAACACTACTGCACTTATAGCTCCCACTGGAAATAAGGACCTTGGACCCTACTGCTTTGTTATACTTGAATTCAACCTTGAAGGCCAACCGAAGTTGAAGAGGAGCTCAGCTTCTCCCTTGGCACCGCCTTCATAAACATATCCGCTGGATTGACATCTGTATTTATCTTGTCCAGCTTGACCTATCCATCTTCCAACACCGACCGAATGAAATGATATTTCAATTGTATGTGTTTTGTTTTAGAATGTAAGGCAGAATTCTTTGTAAGATGTATAGCACTCTGACTGTCTCTAAATAAGTAATTTCCATCCTGTTGTTTTCCCAACTCATCCATGAAAAGTTGCAACCATATCATCTCCTTTGCTACTTCTATTGCAGCAACATACTCTGCCTCTGTGGTGGATAAAACAACCACCTTTTACAATTGAGAAATCCAACTTACTGCTGTTCCACCAACTGTGAATACATAACCTGTGGTACTCCGCTTGGTATCTATATCCCCTGCCAAATCTGAGTCAACATAGCCTTTTAAATCAGTATTAGAGCCCCCAAAACATAAACACTTATTGGATGTACCTCTCAAATACCTAATAATCCATTTTACTGCATTCCAATGCTCAACTCCTGGATGACTCAAATACCTACTAACAACTCCTACAGCATGTGCAATATCTGGTCTCGTGCATACCATGGCATACATTAAACTGCCTACAGCTGAAACATATGGTACCTTGGACATTTTTTCTTCCCCCTCTTGTGTCTTTAGACATATATCTTTAGTCAATTTACCATGACTAGGCAAAGGTGTGCTGATAGCTTTTGCATTCTCCATATGAAATCTCCGCAACACCTTTTCAACATAATTAGTTTGAGATAAAAACAATTTTCTATTTTTCCTATCTCTACAAATTTTCATACCAAGGATTTGCTTTGTTGCACCCAAATCCTTCATAGCAAAAGATTTTGCTAACTGTTGTTTTAACTCACTTATGTGATCCATGTTAGACCCAACTACAAGCATGTCATCAACATATAAGCATAAAATAATGTAGCTGTCATTATCCAACCTCTTAAAATAAACACAATGGTTAGAATTACACCTGCTGTAGCCTTGCTCAACCATAAAACTGTCAAATTTCAAATACCATTGTCGAGGTGCTTGCTTCAAGCCATATAAATTTTTCTTCAATCTGCACACTAGTTTCTCCTTACCTTTGACCTCAAATCCTTGTGGCTATTCTGGGTGATCCCATAATAGTGGTTTACAATTTTTGGCCAAACTGGACACTGAAATTATTATTTTAAACTAAATCTTCACATTCGGGCAAATATAGCGGCTAAACTGTGAGGAATTTGAAGATGGTGCAAACTAGAGTCTCATCAAATTTTTTCTAAAGATTATAAAAATATTTTTTTCAAAATTTTTGGAATCAAATTGCACTTCTTTTTCCATCTCCCACAAAAATTGATTTTTTTCAGAAAACAACATTTTTAAAAAGTGACGCACACCGTATAACGCATAACTTTTTTCCATGAAGGATAAAATCCTAATTCTTTCAAATTTAGATTTATAACTCTGATATCTAGTGCTTCCACTTGGTTAGATAGTTTTTTATTGAATATTTTTTCCTTAATCAAATTTCAAAGTCAAACAAATTACAATTCAAACATAGCGCGATCGTATAACACATAACTTTTTTTGTATATGTCAAAATTTAGTTTTATTTTTTTTGTTGGATCAAGGACTTCAATATCTAGTGCACTCATATTTTTCAATTTTTTTTTAATAATCTTCTATTTTTCCACATGTGAAGAACAAAGAAATTCATTTTCGATGAAAAATCTATGTTTAATAAAACTTAAAACAAATACATAACAAACCAAACCTTATTAAAATTATATTCATTAGATAGCTTGTTCTAAGGAATACCATAATCATTTGAAATAAATTTTAAATGAATTCATTTGATCCCCCAAAAGCTAAATCAAAAGTGATTTTTTATCAGCATTTTGATAGGTGTAAAGGAGATGGATTTATAGGTATGGTTTAAAACTAGCGAGGTTCTATCCAAGGGGATTTGATCTAAGGTGATTTGATAAAACCCTCTTCAATGGGAATCCTTAAAATGGAACTTTTTAAGGCTTAAATCATTATATTTTCTAAAAATATGTGATTTCAGCTAAAATTCGTTCCTCTCAGGAATTGTAAACCACTATTATGACAGCACCCTTCCATATATATTTTCTCTTCCAAATCACCATGGAGAAAGGCTATTTTAACATCAAGCTATTCTAAATGCAAATCTTCAACAACCACAATACTTAAAACAATATGAATAGAAGTCATTTTAACAACAGGAGAATAAATTTCATCAAAATCAATACCCTTTTTCTGTGCAAATCCTTTTACAACTAATCTGGCTTTAAATCATTTTTTACCTCCATCCTCCTCTTTCAGTCTATAAATCCATTTGTTTGGTAAAGCCTTTTTCCCTGCAGGCAACTTGCATAATTCCCAAGTCTGATTTTCCAGCAAGGATTCCATTTCTTCTTTCATTCCATGCTCTCACTGAACCTTGGTATCCACTTGCATAGCTTCATCATAATATTTTGGTTCACCAGCATCAGTTAACAGAATAGTATACAAAGAGGGAGAGAATCTTTCTAGAGGTCTACTTACCCTTGAAGATCATCTAACAAGAGTTTGTGGTATTTGTTGCTGCTATTGTTTCCTAGCATGAGGAACCACTAAAACATCATTGTTGGGAATATCATCCAACACTACATAATCATTTTCTTCTCATGCTGCAGCAACAGATCTTTGTACATCACTTTTTCATTGAATATGACATCCCTGCTTCTCACAATTTTTTGATTTTTAAAATCCCAAGGCCTATAACCAAATTCATCAATGTCATATCCAACAAATACACATTTCTTTAATTTTGCATCAAGCTTGGTTCTATTTTCAAAATCTACATGTGCAAATGCTTCACAACCGAAGGTTTTGAGAAAACAATAACTCACCTTCTTACCCTTCCATGCTTCCTTTGGAATACCACAACCCAAAGGATTAGAGGGACCTCTATTGATTAAATAAATAACAGTATTTACAGCCTCTTCCTACATTTTTAAAGGCAACCCAACATGCAATCTCATAGTCCGTGCACACTCCATTTTCTTGTGGAGTCCTTAGAACCGTTTTTTGCCTACGAATACCATTAGAGGAATAATAATCTTCAAATTCTTTACTGCAATACTCACCACCATTATCAGATTTGAGACATTTTATCTTTTTACCCGTCTCATTCTCAACCAAGCTTCTCCATTTTTTAAAAGTTTCAAATACATCAGATTTCTACCTAAGAAAATAAATCCATACCTTCCTAGTTGCATCATCAATGAATGTAACATAATACAAAGAGCCACCAAGAGAAGATACCTGAGCTGGTCCCCATACATCTGTATGCACAAGCTCTAATTTCTCATCTTTCTTTTGCTTCCCATCCTTGAGAAAACTAACTCTCTTTTTGTTTTCCATACACACAACTTTCACAGAAATCCATATTAACACATTTTAGACCTGGTAAAACATTATTTGAATGAAGTACTTTCATACTTTTTGCACTCATATGCCCAAGTCTATTATGCCACAATACTAATTTAGAGTCCACATCAACTGTATGATCTTTTACCTGCTAAACTGCAACAACTATTCCTGCAGATTGACTCTTTTCTATAACAATTAAAGTAGAAGGAACAATATGACCTGTACAAAGATATAAGGTGCCTACTTTCACACCTTTTGCTACTACTAAGGCACCCTTTGTGACCTTCCAATTTTTATCACTAAATGTAACAACACAATCTTCATCATCTAGTTGCCCTGTTGAAATTAAATTTCTACTTAACTTTGGAACATGCCTTACTTCACATAGTAGTTAATATTCCCCTTTTGCAACATAATCTTGATTCTTCCCTTTCCAACAATCTGACAGGGTTCGTTATCTCCTAAATAAACCAGCCCAAAATCCCCTTGGACATAATCAAGAAAATAACTTCTGTGGGGGGTAGCATGAAATGAAGCCCCTGAATCTAATACCCAAGAATCATCAAGCATTATCAAGGGAAAGAATCAAAGCATCCTCATCAGATTTATTACTTACCACATTTTCCTCTTTGCTTCCTTCCTTGTTGTCTCCATCTTTATTTTTCTGAGACCAACAATCTTTCTTCAAATGACCTGGCTTACCACAGTACCAACAATCCATCTTGTCTATAGATTGGGACCTTTTGTCCTTTGATTTACCTCGTGACTTCCCACGACTTCTAGAATTGTTACCTCTCTCCTTTGTTCTGCCCCTGCTTTCTACATTCAAAACACTACCTTATGTGGATGTTCCACCTGAGATTTTTCTACAAATTTCCTTGCTCAAAATGACACCAACAACATCATCAAACTTCAATGTATTTGAACCAGAAACAAAATTGCTAACAGCCATTACCAAGCTATTCCAGCTTTCAGGCAAAGAACATAGAATCAAAAGAGCCCTAACTTCTTCATCAAAGTTTACTTTTACAGAAGTTAATTGACTGGTGACCGTATTAAACTCATTCAAATGATCAGTAACTGACCCACCTTCTACCATTTTCATATTAAATAAATGCTTCATAAGAAATACCTTATTTGAAGCATAAGGCTTTTCATATAACTTCGCCAGGGTTTCCATCAACTCTTGAGTTGTCTTTGCTGTTGTAATATTGAATGCCACCGATTGTGCTAGGCATAAACGAATACTGCTAAGAGCCTTTCTATCCAAGATCTCCCAGTCCTCATCTGACATTGCTGCAGGTTTCTTGGCTTTCCCTTCCAATGGCTGCCATAAATCCTTCTAATAGAGATAGTCCTCCATCTACATCCTCCATATCTGATAGTTCTGCCCGTTAAACTTCTCAACCTTCTTATCCTTTTCTGCCATTGCTCCCACTCAACTGTGAGACTCCCACTCAGCTATGAGACCTTCCTATAGATGATAATAGAAAACACAACTCACTTTGATACCACTTGTTAGGGTTAGAGATGGTAGATATCTAACAATTAAATGCAAATTTAAATAATAAACAAAGAAACTAAAACACACACAGAATAAATCATAACATAGAGAATTTAACGTGGTTCACCCAATCTAGGATACATCCACCAAACCCCAGCCATCCAATACTTTTATTATCCAGTGCAAAACCTATTACAATCTTGCGAATAATCGCGTTTTTCATCATACTGTAACCCCCATCCCAACCCCTTTTAACAAGCTTTTAGAAGCTTCCAGAATTAGGGTTTTACAAAGTCTGTTTTCTTTCTTTTTCAAAGAATTTTCCTTTTTCGCTGACGACGCGAAAAAAATGGCAATTTTTTTTTTCTTGAGGGTTGCACCCCCGAACCCCCACTCGGGGCCCAACCTAGCCCCGAACCTCGGCGAGGATAGGGGGCCGGGGTGTACAGTATACCTTGGGCTATATAGTATAGCATGATCAGTCACCACATACCAACAACCTCTAGGTGCAGGACCAATGGTATGTTATCCTAACCTGACCTTTAATTTCAATTTTTGTGCACATTTATTATGTTTTGAAGGGTCACAAAGTCCAATGTTGCTATATAGTGGCACTAAAAGTGTATAATTAACGACACTTAGCTTCAAAGAGTGTCGCTACTGTGATTTGTGACTTCACGTCGTAGTTTAGGTTTTAGGTTACAAACTCCAAAGGGTGACACCATTGCAAATGGCGACGTCACACTCTAGTTAGGTCTTTAGGGTTTCTGGTCAAACAAGCCCGCACATCAAAAAGTGATGTTGTGGCTTGTTTTGCACTTTGGGGGGGTCCTAGCATTGCAATTTGGAGTTTTCAAAGAGCGACACCTTTGCAAATAGTGACACATTTGTTGTTTCAGTGTTGAAAACTTTAAAAAGGGTCCAATCTTTTTTCAAAACTTGACATTGTGACTTCATGGGTGCAGGAGGACAAGGAACCTATACATTCACATGAGCACTAATCCTCAGTGCTTAGCAGATTGAGCAGTTTACATGAGTTGCTACAGAAGCACCTTGGCACGATCAACCTTTGGTATGTTTCCTACTCACTTGCAATTAGGACCCATCTGGCGATGATGACCATGTTAGCTGAGCGATGGCACAACAAGACATCATCCTTTCATCCTCCCCCTAGCGAGGCAACTGCCACATTAGAGGACGTCTGGCATATTTTGTGATTTCCCATCCACAGTGAGAGTGTGCTATATGCCATGGATGCTGGTATCGATGCCTATTATGAGATCATGGGGACAAATGAGATTGTATTTACCGAGGGTCAAATCGATCTTGACTACTACAAATGTTGGGTGTTGACTTTCTGCCTGATTGTGGCAGCGATCATTTCAGGACTAGTGGCTCCAGATCGACGAGGTCGATATTTCAGTTGGGGATGGGGTCTAGCTTAGGAGTGGATTCTATTTAGGAAGTTCTATTTTTCTTGGGGACAAGTGATGTTGGCCTCACTATATCATGATTTTCATGAGTTTTCCTATCGTGACAGCAAAGTGATTGGTGTCGAGGTCACACTTTTACACATTTGGGCATGGGAGCACATAGTCATGCTTTGACTGAGGGTTACAATGGTCGATGTCGAGCTTGATGACTCAATAGTTTGGAGGTATAGGGGCAGCCTCACATTTATGCACATAGGATAGCCTAGCCTACCCCACTAGCAGAGGGTCTTGGGATGAGATGACAATGTTTACTTGGAGACCTTGGCTATAGATTCTGACCTGGTACGACGATGTACAACAATTATTCTATGCCAATATTAGCTCATGCAGGGGTGTGAGCATAATACTATCAAGCACTACCTACCTGATAGGATAGCAAGACAAATTGGGGACCTGTAGGACCACCCAAATGATCAATATGTGGCTATATTTTCCTAGTCCACTAGAGAGACAACATGGGATTAGATGATCCTAGCATTAGATGCAGTTGATTCTTTTAGGTAACTGGTGGCTAGGCCATGGGCCTATGATCAGGTACAGGAAAATCCAGGCACCACACATGCCTATGATGATTGGTTCAGGCCTCCCATTCGACTGACAATTCTAGGGGAAACACTTCCATAGTGGAGACCTTGAGGGAGGACAACTAGGAGGGGATAGGTTCCTATAGGAGGAGGAGAACCACCTCCACACCAGTCAGACTAGAGGGATGGGCACCAGTAGAGGGACTAGCCCAGGGATCAACAGCCACCTCAAAGGGACTAGTAGCCACCTTAGAGGGATCAACCATCACCACCACCACCTCTATCACCTCAGCCTGATCAGAGAGATGCCTTGATACAATAGCTACAAGTGCTCTAAGCTAGGTGCAAACATTGACAATAGAGAGGGACTAGGCTAGATAGGAGCGAGATCAGAAGAGGTAGCAATGATAGACAACAGAGCTGTAGCTAGCACAAGAGGTCAACAGGTGACAACAACTAGATAGCATGGCCACAATGTCACAGGGTAGGACAATCTTGAGACGGATGTACCATGATGCTGTGAGACAGGCTGAGTATTATAAGGTGCATTATTGATAGGCAATGCCTGCAGCGGCTCGGGTGCCAGAGTTTTCTCAGTAGACAAGGTATAGGTAGGACCAGGGAGAGAGGTAGGTTGGTGAGGGGAGCAGCCACCAGGGCTAGCTCACATAGTTTTGATCAATGACACTTGATTTTTTGAGATCCATGTGCTCTATTTTTTATAGCCCCGTGGGCATTTGTATTCATTGATTGATACACATACATTTGATCCTGATTTGTAGCATGGTAGTTACATTTATATATATATGACATGATTAATTCATTATGAGATGTGTCCATTTTATTTATGCATTTATGGATGATGTATTTACTTTTCTATATGCAATGTGATTCTATATGATGTGATGTGATGTATGATTATGCAAATGTTTTATGGGTGTCATGGATTTATTTCTTTTTCAATACCTTTTCTATGCACTTTTTATGATGATGATGTATGGAGTATGGATGTATGGAAGTAAAAGTTATGATATGCAAATGATTTTAATATGTTTAGACTAACAAATCTATATTATCCCCCTAATAGATGATGTTATATGTATGGGATGTTATGACATGCTCCTTTCTTTTTCAGTTTCTTTTTCATGTATGATATAATGATGTATGTATGAATGGTATGATGATGCCTATATGATTATGCAAATGGATGATATGATGATTCTTATATGATTATGCAAATGGATGATATGATGATTCTTTTATGATTATGCAATGGATGCAAATGTATGGTTTTTGAGATGCTTAGAATAACCAATCTATATTATGCAATGATGAAATGCAATCCGTGTGAGATGATCAATGTTTCCTTAATGATATGGATTATATGTTGCTGCTGACAGTTTGTGGATGCAAGATGGATGCATTGGTGATGTTTTTTGATTAACTGTCATGGTACCATGTTAACGTGAAGAGAAGAAAGAAGAAATGAGATGAAGATAAGAGGATCCAACAAGTCCATGATCTACAAGACTTTATTAGAGATGATAATGATGATGATGACGCATTGTTTTATCAGGAATTGGGATTTTTAAAAGGGATACTTACCTTATGTTTGATAACACACATAGGCACGATGCATCAAGGTATATAGAACCAAGATGGCGTTGTGCCTAGTGTGATGGACTTTGAATCGACAATCAAATAGGAGTACTCCTGTTCACACCTAATATACAAAACCTTATTTAGAATGTAGTTTAGATATTTCAAACATCTTAGACCAAAACATAGAAAGGAAAACCTTCCTATGTGGTCAATAAGACACCTAGAACACCCTCCCTACAAACTAAACAAAGCACGAATGACCAAGGTTATATTACAAGAACATCCAACAAGAATAGAAAGATAATGATCATTGCCTCATTCCTTTCTCTCTAAATCCCTTTATTTGGGAATCATCGAGAGGTCATTGGAATGAGCACAATAAGATAAGTCAAAAGACAAAGACCAAGTAAACAAACAAGATAATGTTCTTCATACTGCTATCCAAGACTAAACTATAATGATACCTGATGTTGATGTCCATTGTAGGAATGATGCATCCTAGGACATGATGTTATCAGATGATTTGGGACAAAGTGGATGATGAGCTATTAGTACCAAGAGTTGACCAACATTTTTACTTACTAACCTAGAATTAATACTTTTAACATTTGAGTTTTTCATTTTTAACCTGTTAGACTTGTTTCTGACCATTTCACCAAAGGTTGAGGATGATGACCATTTATTATGAGTGAATGTTTATTTTAGGTGAAAGCAAGATGGGGATGGATGGATTTTTTTTTCAAATATTTGGATTTTTTTGATGTTTTTGAAATGTTTTTATTTTCAAAATTTCAAATGTTTTTAGGTTTTATGAGATTTTGACCAAGAGACTAACCTAAAGACCTATCCTAGGGGCCTTAGGGGTTGATCAAAGATTAGCCTTGCCTACGTTATACACATAAAGACCATGTAGTTTGACTGACACAAACTTGTTTATTTGATGAGATATGAACATATGGATTATCAATTTATTATGACAGACTCCTAGGACTGACCTAAGTGTCTCAGGGGATGACCCAAGATCAACCTTGCCTATGTTTAGAGCTCAGAGACCCGTAGTTCGACTGAAAAAAACTCATTTATTTGATGAGATATGAACAAATGGATTGTCAATTTATTATGATGGACTCCTAAAGGACTGACTTAAGTGTCTCCAGGGATAAACCAAGATCAACCTTGCTTATGTTCAGAGCTTAGAGACCCGTAGTTCAACAAGACAACTTTGTTTTTGACTGAATTTTTGACCTGTTTTGGGATTTTGATATGTTTTGGATGTTTTTGGATTTTTTTATTTTAGTTAAGACTTCTAGAATATACATGAATATGATTTTATGCAGTTATAAGAACATGCCCCTTGTGTGATGCAATAGACTAGTTTGATATAGATAGGAGAAAATGACCTTGGGCATGGGCCAAGTAGTACTAGGACGTATCGTGATACAAACATAGGATCAAGCTACAATGCAGATGCAAATGGGTGACAAAAGGATGTGATGGAAGTGCAATGGATGAATGATACAGAATGAGCCATAGGGGTTGTGATTGATGGAGAGTGTTTATTTACACAAGGTACATGTTTTCCAGGTTTTCACCAAAGGTACTTTCTTAATGCGCCACCGAAGTGGTTTCCACTAGAGGACGATTTTTTTCTTTACTGTTTTCAATCCTTTTTTTGATTTTTTTTTTGGATATATATATATATATATATATATTTTGATTTTTTTTTGGATTTTTGGATTTACACCTTGGAAAATTAGGCATAAAACTTTTTGAGATGGGAGCTATTCGTGGGCTCCTATAGAGGTTCACCTTCTGGTGTTGATAACTGATATGCTCTTGACTTGTAGCTTACTGTGATGATGAAAGGTTCCAACCAATTTCAAACTTTCCCATGCTATCTAGATATGGTAAATTCTTTTGATTCTCCTTCAACACAAGTTCTCTGACTTGAAAGGTCCAACTCCTGATCTTCTTGTTGTAGCTTCACTTGAGATGGTTCTGGTAGAATTGCAAATGGTTTAAGGAATCCATGTGCCGCTCATCCAATAATTCAAACTCGTTTAATAGTGATACTTGGTATTCTTCATTTGTGATGAGATTCTGCAATGATATTCTCAGCGGTGGGAGCTCAATCTCAATGGGTAGGATGGATTCTAATCCATAGACTAGGGAGAAAGGGGTGGCACCTGTTGGTGTGTGGATATTCGTTTGATAGGCCCATAAGGCAAGATTCAGCTATAGGTTCCAGTTATGACTAGCGTCATTGATTATTTTCTTTAGGATTTTCAAAATGGTTTTATTTGTAGCCTTAGCTTTGTCGTTTCCCTAGGGGTAGTATGGAATGGAAAAGCGATGTTGGATATTGAACTTTTTGCATAGGTCTCAAACATCCTGGTTTTTGAAAGGTGTCTCGTTATTTGAGATAATGTCTTGAGGGATATCGTAGTGGAAAATTAGGTAATTCAAGATGAACTTGGATATCTACTTTCCTATGATATAGGTCATGGGAATTGCTTCTACCCAGTTCGTGAAGTACTCCTTGGTGGTAATGATAAACTTATGTCACTGGATGAGGTGAGGGTGATTTTGAAGACAAGATCGAGCCCCCATTGTAAAAAGGGCCAAGGCGTAATGATTGGGTGGAGCTCCTGAGCTGGTGCATGGATGAGATCCCCATGTTTCTGAACCTGCAAACAGTTTTGAACATAATTGTGAGCTTCCTTTTCCATTGTAGGCCAATAGTACACAATCCTCAATAATTTCTTAGCCAAGGTCATACCACTCAAATGCGACCCACAAATTCCATTGTGTACCTTGGTTAAAGTAGTCAAAGCTTCCCCAACGTTTAGGCTTCGCAAAAGGGTTCCTTCAATACTCCTACAATATAGGGTGTCTCCTAGGATAACAAAGTAGGATGACTTCTTTACAAATGAACTTTTAAGGTTCGAGGTTATATCAGCAACAAGGACTCCTATTCTCAAGTAGTTTTATATATCATGATAGCAAGGATCACCGGGACCAACGATTTCACACACAAATTCAGACTTTTGGCACCTCGAATGCTTGTACGAGAAGCTGCTCTACAAGGAATTCTTGCTTAGGGATGTTGCATGAGACATCAAGTTCTAATCCAATTATTTCCATAACATTCACCACCCTATTATTTTCTCTAGGTATCTACTCAAATGTGATATCAGGGTATGTGTTATTTTCTAGAGGCCTAATAGAAAGCACAAAAGAGAGAGAAAAGAATATGACAAGAATAAACTGTATTCAATGTCAATAATATGAGATGATAGAATGGTTCAAAAGTACATAGGAGACCCCTTGGTTATATAGCCAAGGTGAGAACATAGAATGGCATAAGATTATGACAAGTGTCGTAATCTTATGACATGAGACAACTATGAAAAGCTATCACTCCACCTAAAGTGGAAAGGTGATAATGTGATAATCACCACAAAAGGTGGATCACCCACAAAAGATGGAGAGATAATCACATGATGTGTCCACAAAAGGTGGAGGTGATGTGGTAATGACATGTCAAGTCCACCAAAAGTGGAAAATCTCCAACAACCTCCTATGTGGTCCCTAAGTAAACTTAACTAAGGTGTAATCAAGACCTAGGACAAGGTACAAGACATTTAATTACACCAACATTAATTATTATTCATTTTCTATTTGAATTATGACTAACTAAAGGCACTCCAACATTAATTATTATTCTTAATTATTATTCATTTTCTATTTGAATTATGACTAACTAAATGGAACCCTCCAAGAATCTCTCCAAAAGACTAACTAAAGGCACTCCAATAGCTCTGATACCATGTAAGAATTGGCTATGAAGGTAGCCACCCAAGATATAGAGACCTAATAGAAAGTACAAAAGAGAGAATAGAATATGACAAAAATAAACTATATTCAATGTCAATAATATGAGAGGATTCTACAATGGTCCAAATGTACATAGGAGACCCCTTGGTTATATAGCCAAGGTGAGAACATAGGAGGGCATAAGATTATGATAAGTGTTGTAATCTTATGACATGAGACAACAATAAAAAGTTATCACTCCACCTAAAGTGGGAAAGGATAATGTGATAATCTCCACAAAAGGTGGATCACCCACAAAAGGTGGAGAGATAATCACATGATGTTTCCACAAAGGGTGAAGGTGATGTGGTAATGACATGTCAAGTCCACCAAAAGTGGAAAATCTCCAACAACCTCCTATGTGGTCCCTAAGTAAACTTAACTAAGGTGTAATCAAGACCTAGGACAAGGTACAAGACATTTAATTACACCAACACCCCCCATTAAGTGCAACTTAGGGAGAATGTACACAAATGCAAATAATGCAAGATGGGTCCCAGCTACTAGGCCATATTAGGTACCCATGTACAAATGCAATGCAATCTCTCACAAAGTGGAGAAAAGATAGAAAAACCCAATGGGAAAAAACTACCCCCCAAAAGAGAGATGAGATACAAAAGCCTATGAATATAGCATGAGAAGGAAAAAACCCCATGTGAGGAAAAAGTCCCCCCCATACAAGAGAAGAAGAGAGACAAGGTAGCCCCCCCTTAATGTACAATGATCACCCATGGAAGATGCTTGAGAAGGAATGAAGAAGCTTCTCCAAAACTATCAAACAATGTTCCTCCCCTTGGGAAGAAACAATACCAAAGGTGTATGAATGAAGTATCCCCAATCCACAAGTGAAGAAGGAAGAACCCTCAAAATGTAAGAAGTCTCTAAAATTTGCTCAAATGTCCCTGTGTTGATGCTAAAAGATGCCTTTCCCAAACCATGTGAAGTTGCAATGAAGTCACTTCCCAGAAACTGTGAGAACCCCTTTGCAACAACACTCTGATCTGCTGAAAAAGACAACTCAAGATCTAGCAAGGATGTAGGTAGAACATACTCCAAAGATGATGTATCCTCAAAAGAGAAAGTGGCCTCCTCCAACTGCTGTAAAGATGCATCCACAATCACATCAACCTCGAAAGACTGATCGTGTAGAGGAGGGTCAGAGTGTTCCCTCACAACAACTGAAGAAGAATCACCTTCATCAAAGAGAAGATGTAAGTAATCAAATGTGTCTCCCAAATCTGCAATGTAGGACTCCACAAACAAACTGCCAATGTCTGTCAAGTAGTCATCCCATGAAGCTGTTGTTGGAAGAAAAGGTATGCACTGTTGCACTGAATCACAAGGCACTAAAACTGTCAGAACACAAGTATCATCAGGTACATTAGTCAATGTAGGAGATTGAGTATCAATAATAGGTTCAAGAACCTCAGGAGTAGAGAGCACTCCAAGATTCAAGTAACCATACTCGATCTCATCAAGTGTGTCCACACTAGGGTGAACTGAATCATCAATAGGAGCAAAATATGAGAAGGTGTAGAATCGAGAACGATTATCAACCTCCCCAACTACAACAAGAGCCCTACTATGCAAATCCTGAACAATGACAAAATTTGGTGTGAACTCTACACTCTTTCCTGTACCACTATGTGTAATCTGATAGATGGAGAGGATATTCCTTGACAAAGTAGGCACACATAGAACATCATTAAATGCTCCACCTTCAACGTCAATAGAACCCTTCCCACAAACTGCCAAAGATGTGTTGTTGGCCATCAAAATGGGTGGTGATGAACAAGAATCAAATGAAGAGTACATATCCTTGGACGAAGTCATATGATGTGAAGCTCCTGAATCAAGGATCCACCTATCTGAATTGGAATCTACAAAAGAAAGAAATGATTGCCCCTTATTTTTCTCATGTTGAGATGATGAAGAAGGTGATGAGCTAGATGTTGTTGCCATGAGAGTTGTTCCTTTTCCCTTAGAAGAAGTGGAAGGAGATGAGTCCTCTTGATATGTAGCTGGCAAGTTGATATTATTCTTCTTAAGGATGTGTTTCAACTCATCAATTTCCTTAAGATGACAACGATTCTCCTCATGACCAAACTTTTTCCAATATGCACATGTTGGTTGCTCCCTCTTGCTTGAATTATTGTACTTCTTGAAGAAGATGAAGTTGAGATTTGTTGTGGAGGAGTTGATTGTTGGTTCTCTCCTTGTGGATTTGGTGAAGATTGCTTCTGCTTCTTATTGTAACCCTTTCCTTGAGTCCTTTGATTCCCTTGATTAGCCACCAAAGCCTTGGACTTTGAAGACTTGAGAATCCCCATGCTTATCAACTTTGCTTGCTCTAACATCAACATTTCTGTAAAAGCATCAAATGATGGCATAGTGAAAGAACTACCTACTATCAAGCGATGGGTTTGGAAGCTAGAAACAAATGCTGCATATTCTAATGGAAGCTTTCCCAACAAATTGTAGACCAACTGTGCATCCTTCTTATCAATGCCACAATCCTTAAGTTGTGCTCTTAGCTCATTTTCCTTAGTGACATAGTCTTGGATTGTATCAAAATTCTTGGAATCTAACATTGGGAGATCATTGTCAAGTTGATAACCTCTAATCTCATCAACTTGGCCATACAATTGACCAAACTTTTCCCAAGCTTCTTTAATTGTTTTACACTTATCAATTTGAAAGATTAGATCTTTTGATACATATTTCCTTAGTGTTCCAAGAGCCATAGTATTTTTAGTGAGCCAATCCAAATGAGCAACAGGATTAGCTTGAGGATCAGATGGTGCAACAACAGTTCCATCAATATAATGAGTTAATCCTTTTTCCATTAACTTACTCCATGCATCAATTTTCCAAGAAGCATAATTATGTGGATTTAACAAGGGAAACTTAGGAGAACCCATAGCAGAAAAATGAAAGATAACAAGATAGAGAGAGATGCACAATCACTCAAGACACCCCCCCCCCAAATTCACTCAATAAAAGAACCCCCCCAAAAGGATGATTTGGCACTTTATAATTAGTGCATATACAATTGCCACTTGCAAGCCAAGAGATGATTAGCTTGAGGATCAGATGGTGCAACAACAGTTCCATCAATATAATGAGTTAATCCTTTTTCCATTAACTTACTCCATGCATCAATTTTCCAAGAAGCATAATTATGTGGATTTAACAAGGGAAAATTAGGAGAACCCATAGCAGAAAAATGAAAGATAACAAGATAGAGAGATGCAAAATCACTCAAGACACCCCCCCCCCAAATTCACTCAATCAAAGAACCCCCCCAAAAGGATGATTTGGCACTTTATAATTAGTGCGTGTACAATTTCCACTTGCAAGCCAAGCAAAGTGGGCTTTTGATTTTCAATGTTTTACAATAGCCTTAAGTAGGCTAAAACATACTCAAATGACTGATTCAAAAGACCAAACTGAGATCTTATCTTTACAAATGCCAAAATAGGCCAAAAATGACCAAGTGCTAAAAGTACAATTTTTGATCACAATCACTACAAATTGATAGAACCATTGTGAAGTTCAGAAAAAATCATGCACTTTCAAAAGAAATGGCACCTGAAAAGGAGTTCGTATGAGCCTAAATGGAGCCCCAGAAGTTGCAAAAATGGTGACAATCGAGCAACACTTGAGACAAATCTAATTTTCTGGAAAATCCATGCACCAAAATTAGAAAATAATTGCACTACTGCGATGTACAAAAAAAATTAGCCTAAATAAAAAAATTGCACCAAAAAGGCCTCAAAATGGCCAAGATATGAGCCTCAGAAGTTGAACTAGAAAATCAGAAAGCTCAATGGAGAGGGGTCTGCAAATTTTCAAAAGGTGCTGATGTCATCAATTCATGGCAATAAATTTGACGGCCGTATACACGTCGCGAATAGTTTCTAGGTTAAATTTAACGGCTGTTTGACCATTACGGATGTCGTCACCTTTTGCCAGAAAATGCCGCCAGAATATTCTTTTTCCTTGTCAAAAAATTGCACAAAATTTAATGCTGGTCAGATTTTTGATTGCTGGATTTTACTGGCTAGCTATCGGTACGCGGGGGCTGCTGTGGGCTGGTGAAGATGGTGGGGGCCGCGCGGCGGTGGGACGCCATGCCACATGGCGGGTTGGGTGGCCGTTGCGGTACCCTTGCGGTACTAATGGTATAGTCTGCGGACTATACAAGTCCGTAGACTTGTACAATTTTTTTAATTTTTTTATTTTTAAAAAACAAAAACTAACAATAAAAATTGTGAAATTTTATAATTTTTTTTTGAACTTTTTTTTACAAAATAAATTTTGCAGAAAAATAAAATGGTGACAATCGAGCAA
>VDFB02105239.1:0-54120 GCA_007258455.2 Sequoia sempervirens | reverse complement strand
CATATTTTTGAAATAATATAGATAACTTATTCAAATTTTTACGTCAAGTTGCCTAACTCTGATTTTTCTGAATTTTCATTGCCACTTAAGGGGGCTGTTTGGCATACCATGATCCTGCACATACCCTTGGATTGGATTGGATTGGATTTGATTGGATTTGGATTGGATTGGATTTGATTGGATTGGATTGGATCGGATTTGATTTGATTGTGAAAAGTGTGAGGGAAAGACCTTAAGCTTGATCACGTGAAATTACCCTTAGTAACCTTAGAGCTTTGATTGATTAATAAGATGATTACGGCACCGAATCCACCTTAAGCTAGGAATGGATTGATTGGGCCGAGGATGATAACTTGCAACACCGAATTCACCTCAAGATGGAGGTGAATTGATTGGGTTTGAAGTTAAAGACTAATAATCAAGTTCAAGCGCTATAGGCAATTTAGATAACCACTTTGTAATGCAAGGTTAAGGCGGTTTGGCTATGGGTGGTGTTTAAGAGGTGAGAATGGTAAAGTTGTGATGTTTGTTAGGTGAGGGTATTGACCTGTGAATGGAAAATTAAAATGAAGAGGTAGATTAGAGGTGATTCATAAAAATTTGGGGTGGTAGAATGGGGGTTTAAATGGATGAAATGGAGGTTTTGGGAGGCTTAAAATGATAAAATAGAGGCTTAGGATAATGGGATGATAGCTGGGAATGATTAAGTGGTGATTTAGAGGCTAAATGAATCCAAATGGGGTACTTTCGGGGCGTTGACAGCAAAATCAGGGGCGTAGACAGCGTTCTGCAGTGAATCAAGGGCGCTACCGCATTTCTGCAGCAAAACAAAGGCGCTACCGCGTTTCTGCAGCAAAACAGGGGCGCTACCATGTTTCTGCAGCAAAACAGGGGCGCTACCACGTTTCTGCAGCAAAACAGAGGCGCTACCACGTTTCTGCAGCAAAATAGGGGCGCTACCACGTTTCTGCAGCAAAACAGGGGCGCTACCACGTTTCTACAGGAACAAAGCTTGGTTTTTGATGGCAAAGACTATGGCAAGGATGCAAAATGATGAAACAAGTCAAAAGT
Source organism: Sequoia sempervirens (assembly GCA_007258455.2). NCBI lineage: Eukaryota > Viridiplantae > Streptophyta > Pinopsida > Cupressales > Cupressaceae > Sequoia > Sequoia sempervirens. Next base: position 53,049 of record VDFB02105239.1, on the reverse strand, counting down.
ATCAAAAATTTGACAGAATTTCTACAAGGAAACACCTCAAGCAAGCACAATCCTATGATTAATATTACGGGTATGACAAGGCAAAGTCTTAATTTAGGATGCACAAGGCTTCTAGGGAGTCCTCGATATACTCTCGGTACGTGAGGCACAACCGTGAACACCAGTCCGTCACAAGCGTGAGTCGGGAACCCCAGCGAGATACTGAAAGGCTCGGACCAACTCTTCACGTCTATCTAGGTATCACCCTAGCTTCGACGCTCCGCCAATTACAACGCAATTGGATTGGGGTACAACTTTCATTCTCCCCCCTTTATATACCCCACCGGTACACGTGGTTGGAATCGTCCCTTGGAGTGATGAAATCTCCAAGCAGGTCCCACTAAAAAGAAGACACTAACTGTTTCCAACTACTCCCCAAGCTCACACGAAGTGCAAGGGGAAAGTGAAAACAAGTCAATGCCCCCTTGGGTGACACAAAAATAAGCAACCACAGCAAACAATGAGATTTAATCCCCCTAATTAGACTATGTTTGAGAGCAGCAAAGATAATTTTTGAAAGTCTGATTATGTAGATGCCCCTGCAAACAAATGTTAGTTGTCCTCTTTCTTTTTTGCCTTTAGTCAAATTTTGCCACAATATGCTGCAAAAATGTTAGTGAAAAATAGTAATATTCTTGCCAGAACAACGTTAGAGAGTTATCACGTAAATATAGCAAAAAACTAGAGCAAAAACGAAGCCAAAACATCCATTTTACCTTTCAAACTGTACTGTAAAGGGCGCTGCCGCAACTCTGCGAAGGGCACTGCCGCAACTCTGCGAGGGCGCTGTCGCAACTCTGTGAGGGCGCTACCGCAACTCTGTAAAGGGCGCTACCGCAACTCTGTGAAGGGCGCTACTGCAACTCTGCGAGGGCGCTACCGCAACTCTGTGAGGGCGCTACCGCAACTCTGCGAGCTTTTCCTGCAAAATCTTAACTCAAAGAAACATTAAATGCAAGACCCGTGTGTGGGTCCCACCGGGCATGCCAAAAATGTATACCTTGGAATTCCTACTGCTCTAAATGTGCAAATCTAACTAAGAAACATGAATAACAACCCACAAGCCCTCACATCTTGACATGTGGAGGGTGAAGTGGACAAGAGGGTATGAGGTGGAAATGAGTTGTCAAAAAGGTACATGAGGTGGAAAAGGACATGCACCTTGGGGGATGAGAGGATTTCCACAAAAAGGGATTTCTTGTCCCCAAGTGGGAGTGAAAGGGACTTTTGAGGAATTTTAGAATTCCTCAAAAATCTACATGGGAAAAGGAAAGGTGGTTGGGGATATAAATGTGAATTAAAAATTCACACTCATAGGATGATCTAGAGGGTAAAAGGTGGGCTCCAAAAAGGTGGGATTTGGTCACATGTGGAGATTGTGACAAGTCCAAGGTTCTAGAAGCCTTGGGAGAATGGAATGTGAATTAAAAATTCACATTTAAAGAAGAGGAATCTAGAGCAAATAAATGTGAATTAAAAATTCACATAGGAAAGGGGGTTAACATCAAAAAGGAAAAAATGGAAGAATTGACCAAAAAGGTGGTGCCAAATTTAGCTAATGATTTTGGTTAAAGTTGTGCAAATATTGGATTAGGCTAATTAACAGAAGATTAGAGGCAAGTGGCAAATGTAGGAGGATGTGACAAGGAGAGAGAAAGTGAGGAATTTTAAATTGATTTTTAAATCAAAAAGAGGAATAATGACTAAATTAAATAAATTGGTGTATTTATTTAATTTATAGAAGAATAAGGTAAAAGACAAAGTATTAATTATTAAAGTATTAATTATATTAATTATTAAATTAATATTAATATGATAGACGTAAATGCAACAAATTTAATCATATGGAAGTGATTAAATTTAGGTGTCTACAATATGTTTTGGATGTTTTGGGGTTTTTTGATTTTATGATGATGAATGTTTTTGGATTTTTTGATTTTCTGAATGTTTTTGAATTTTCTAATTTTCTGAATGTTTTTGGAATTTTTTATTTTCTAAAAGTTTTTGGATTTTCTGATTTTCTGAATGTTTTTTGATTTTTTGATTTTTTGAAAGATTGCAAGAATATACACGAATCTGATCTGATGTAGGTATAGGAACATGCCCCCAACATGTGATGCGGTAGACTACTCCGATATAGGCAGGATAAACTGACCTTAGGAATGTGCCAAGTAGTTCTAGGGGGTAACATGATACAAACACATGATCACACTATGATGCGGATGCGGATGGGTGTCAAAGGGATCAATGGAAGTGCGATGGATGAATGATGCAGAATAAGCCGAAAAAATGATGGTGGATGAAAAGTGCTTATTTACATGAGGTACCTATTTTCCAGGTTTTCACCAAGGTACTTGCCCAAAGCGCTACCAAAGTGGTTTTCACTAGAGGACGATTTTTTTTCTTAAGTGTTTTCAATCCTTTTTCTGATTTTTTTTTTGGATTTTTATATTTATTGATTTTTTTACATTTTTGGATTCACACTTTGAAAATTTTAGGCATAAAACTTTTTGAGATGGGAGTTATTGATAGGCTCCTGTAGAGGCTCACCTTTGGGTGCAGATAGCTTATATGTTCCTAATTTATAGCTTGTTGTGATGATTAAGGGTCCCAACCAATTGGGTTCAAACTTCCCCTTGCTGTCTGGATTTGGCACATTCTTCTGATTCTCTTTCAATATGATCTCTCTGACTTGAAAGGTTTGAATCCCGATCTTCTTATTGTAGCTTCGCTTGAGATGGTTTTGATAGACTTGTAAATAGTTTAAGGCATCCATGTGCCGCTCATCCAATAGTTCTAGCTCGATCAACCATGACTCGATATTCTTCATCAGTAATGAGATTCTGCAATGATATTCTTAATGATGGGAGCTTGGTCTCAATGGGAAGGATGGCTTCTAATCCATAGACTAGGGAGAAAGGGGTTGCACCTGTAGACATGTGGATACTCATTTGATAGGCCCATCAGGTAAGATTTAGCTGTAAGTGCCAACCAAGACTAGCATCATTGACTATTTTCTTTAGGATTTTCAAGATGATTTTATTCCTAACCTCAGCTTGGCCGTTACCTTGGGGGTAATATGGGGTGGAGAAGAGATGTTGGATATTCAATTTTTGGCATAGCTCTCAAACATCTTGGTTCTTGAAAGGTGTTCCATTATTTGAGATAAGGGCTTGTGGAACACCGTAGCAGAAAATGAGGTAGTTGATGATGAATTTGGAGATTAGCTTTCCTATGATGTAGGTCATTAGGATTGCCTCTACCCACTTTGTGAAGTACTCAGTGGCGGTGGTAATGAACATGTGTCCATTGGATGAGGTGGGAGTGATTTTTCCAATGAGATCGAGCCCCCACTATGAAAAGGGCCAAGGTGTTACAATTGGTTGGAGCTCCTGACCTAGTGCATGGATGATATCCCCATGCTATTGACATTGCAAACATTTTCAAACATAGTCATGAGCTTTCTTTTCCATTATCAGCCAATAGTACCCAGTCCTCAATAGTTTCTTAGCCAAGGTCATACCACTCAAATGTGATCTACAAATTCCATCGTGTACCTCAATTAAAGTAGTCAAAACTTCCTCAGGGTTAAAAGGCATCGCAACAAGGTTCCTTTCATACTCCTATGGTATAGGGTGTCTCCTAAGATAACAAAGAAAGATGACTTCTTGACAAATGTTCTTTTAAGGTTCAAGGTGATATCAACGGGGAGGACTCCTATTTTCAAGTAGGTGTAAATATCATGATACCAAGGGTCACTGGGACCAACGATTACACACATGAATTCAAACTCTGGTACCTTGAAAGCTAGTATGAGAAGCTTCTCTACAAGGAATTCTTGCTTAGGGACGTTGCATGGGATATCTAGTAGCGATCCAATTCTTTCCATAGCATCTGTTGCTATGTTGGTTTCCCTTGGTATTTGCTCAAACATGATGTCGATGAAGAATTCTTTGAGGCTTTCCACCAGTTTCGTGTATGGGGTCAATTTTTCATCCTTCGCTTGGTATTCATCATTAACCTGGTTGATGATAAGTTGTGAGTCCCCATAGACCTTGAGTGTCATGATCTACCATTGTACTACAATTATAAGTCCTATAATAAGAGCCTCATATTATGCAATGTTATTTGTGCAAGGAAAAGATAGCTTGTATGAATTTGGTATGCAATCTCCTTGTGGTGTAATGAAGAAGACCCCAACTTCTGACCCATGTTGTGTGTAGGATCCATCAAAATATACTTTCTAGTGATCTATCACACTTAGGTTAAAGATTGGCTCATCAGGAAATTCTAATACTAATGGGTTCTTTGAATACATCGGTGCTTCTTCCAACTAATCTACAATTATTTGTCCTTTAATGGCCTTTCGTTCTACATACTCAATGTCGTGTTCTATTAGGATCATGACCCATTTAGCTATTCACCCCATGAGCATTGCTTTAGAAACATATACTTGAGAGGATCTATCTTGGCAATGAGTTTTATCTGATGTGCCAACACATAGTGTCTAATTTTTTGTGCAACAAACACTACTGCTAGGCAAGCCTTCTCAATGGATGTATAACTCATCTCATGTCCTACCATGGTTCTACTGATGTAGTAAATAGCTCTTTTTCCCATTTTCATCATGTTGTGCTAAGAGAGCGCCAAGGGTTGCTGCTCTTGCCGATATATATAGGATCAAGGGCTTGTTTAAAATTGGTGGCATAAGAAATAGTGGTGTGAGAAAGTACTCCTTGATTTTATTGAACACCTGATCACATTTATCATCCCATTTGTATGCTACCCCCTTGTGGAGTAGACGAGAATATGGGATAGCCTTATCCGCTAACTATGTTATAAACTGGTGAATGGATTGGAGTCTTCCTTGCAAAGCCCTTAACTATTTTAATGTTCTTGGTGCTACCATCTCGATAATCCCTTTGACTTTAGCAGGGTTTATCTCAATTCCCCTTATAGATACAATATACCCAAGGAGCTTTCCTTATTGTACATCGAAGACACACTTTTTTGGATTGAGCCTAACCTTGTATTATTCTAGCCTATCAAAGATGGAGCTTAGTGTTGCTATGTGTTCCTGATGCTTCTTTGATTTGGCCAATATATCATCCACATAGTCTTCCACAGTCCTTTGAATCATGTCATGGAAGATTAGTGCCATAACTCTTTGGTAGGTAGCTCCTGCATTTTTCAACCCAAATGTTATCATGTTCCAGCAGTAAGTCCCCCATGAACAAGTGAAAGTTGTCTTGTGTTGGTCATCCTTAGCTATCATGATCTGATTGTACCCTGAGAATCCATCCATTACTGATAGCATTTCATGCCTCATCATCATATCCACAATCATGTCTATGTTTGGGAGAGGGAAATCATCCTTAGGGAATGCTTTATTTAGGTCCCTGAAGTTAGGTCAGATGCAGATGCCCCCAGTGGGCTTAGAGACTAGTACAATATTTGAAACCTATTTTGGATAATCAATTGGTCGTATGAAGCCAACATCAAGGATTTATTGTAATTCAAGTTTGACCAGTAATGCTATTTGTGGATGCATTTTTCTCAGCTTTTATCTTACTAGTTTCACCTCTGGATAGACGACTAGATGAACCACAATTTCTAGATCAAGACCGGGCATGTCTACGTAGGTCCATGCAAATTTTACCTTTCTTTCCCTTAGAAAAGTAGCTAGGAGTTATTGTTCTTTCAAGAGTGATTTTGCATATAATGTGATATGTGGTGTTTCCTCGGTCCCTAGAATGACCAAATTGCACTTTTTTGCTAAGACTATTGACTTCTCCTAATAAATAGCACTAAGGGGAAGATTGAATCCCTCATCCTCTGGCACCTCATAGAGGCTTTCATCATTGGATATGTCCTTTTCTTTTACTATTTTCAGGTCAGAAATTTCCATAGTATGGTTTTCACTTAAAGACCTAGATATTACTCTTAAATTTTCACTTTTGCGACTAAGGAATTCAATCATTTCCCCATAATATGCTTGTGTTTCTATCTCAATGTCTAACCCAACTTTTTGATCTCTACATGGTAGATTATCCCACAATCCAATGAATTTTGATAGAGCCTCATCATTTTTTAATGTGTCTAAAATCAATGGTCCTCGTTGGTCGTAATCGATGAGTTGAGGGTAGACAAGTTTTAGCTCATTGGTCTAGCTACTTGGTTAAAAAGATAGGGTACTAATCATGAGAAGGGAGGAATCCTTGAATAACATAGGTAGGTCAATGAGGAGGTCCTCAAAATGATAAGTAATAGATACAAGAACCGAGGGGGAAGCTTTGACCGTTTTAACTGGGGCACCTTTTCCAAGTATACTTATTTTCGGAGGGGTACATCAAAGACCAAGATTCTTTATACACTTCTCAAGAATGATAGGTTCTAGCAGGCCGTTATCATTTTTCCCAAGCTTTTCATTTTATCTATAGCCCCATCCTTATATTAACTGCAGCCCTTTGTTGTTATTGTCTATGAGAAGATCGGATACAAACCTTTCATCTTGATACAGTAAGCTTGATATATCCCTTTCATCTACCACTTCCTGACTTCGGTCCCCCCACCTTTTCAATCTGGAGGGGTCTGCTTTGAAGGTTTGGGATGATGTGTCAATTGGTTGAGGTTTTCCATGAGATCAAGGAGATTGAGGTAACTCTCCTATTACAAAAGCTCTCTTTTTCATTTTGTAATCCCCACACCCATTATCCTAGATAATGACTTTGATATTAGAGTTTTTTTAATGGAGGGTGTCTTTGTCTCAGAAGTGGAGGCTAAGGTAGATGGGTCAATATATGGAGATGGGGTCCTTCATCATTCTTTGGTACTTGGGGGATTTTCTAGTACTTGGCTTCCAGATTCTTGCAATAATAAAATGGCTCGGGATCACCATGGATTGTGACCTTTTGATTTTGATAAGGAAACTTGACACATTGATGGAAGGTGGAGGTGACGATTTGCATCCCATGGAACCATGGGTGTCCCAGGAGGATATTGTAAGGTAATTCAAGACCAAGTACTTGGCATGTGGTTTCCATAATAGTTGGCCCTACTTGAATAGGGAGTTGAATAGTGCCTTGAGACACTCTTTCTTGATCATCATATGCCCTGATTGTTATACCTTTACCTTTTTCAATGACATCCTCGGAGAATCCCAGATTCTTTATTAGCTTGAGGGTACAAATATTTAGACATGCACCACCATCCACCAAGACCCTTTTGACTTTATTCTTATGTACTAGGTCTTTCAGGTGGAGTGCTCGATTATGAGATGGTTATGTTGGAAAGTTATGATCAGAAAATCTTAGGAGATGGGGTGTGGTGATGTGTCCAACCATAGCTTGGAACTATTTTGCATCAAGATCTATTGGGATAGAAGATGTGGCTAATGCTTCTTCTAGTATTTTCCTATGTCTAGGTGATATTTTCAGTAACTCCATGATGGAGATGTGGGCAAGGGTTCTTTTCAGCTGTTCCAAGACATTATAACCATTGGGAACAAATTTTGGATTAGAGACCGGTGCCTTGGGTTGTTGTGATGGTCAATGAATGGTAACTCTGCCATCGTGTGTGGTGAATCCACAGTCAGCTCTAGCTCCCTTGATGTTGACAACAGTGACCCATTCATCTAAGGATGCAACAATATGATCGTAAACATGGTTTACATTGTTATACTTTTCCTTTCCATTATTGTTCCCCTTATTGTGATATGGCATTAGATTCATGTATACCTTAAGGTCTTGATTTCCTGCAAGTTGCTCAATGTTTATGGTTCTGTCATTGATAAGGTCTTGGATTAAATTTTTTAGTCTCATGGAATTGGCCTCATGTGCCCCTTGATTTTATGAAAATCGTAAAGGTGATTTTTTGTTATACCATGGTGGTTTCACTTGGGGCTCTTTATAATTCTCATAAATGGGGATTTTAATGAGATTTTCTTGTACCAATTTTTTCATGACAAATTTGATTGATTCCCCAAGAGGTGTGTATTTTCATTTGGGGGGATACTTGTTCCGTGGAGGTGGTCCCCCTTGGTTATTTAGATTATTGACCACTTCATTTGTTGGCTTGTTGTGATATTGTCTTGGCTTGTGTGTTGTTTTCATTATTGACTTGTGGTTGTTGATATGATTGTGTGTTTTTCCTTGTGGAATTGATTATAACTTTGGCATCAAGGACACCATCATTAGTGACATTCTTGTTCTTTGCCCATGTGCGAGGTTTTTCATTATAATTGGTTGATGGACAGTTGTCTTGATAAGTAGGTGTCCCCCCTTGTGCAATAAGGGTTGTTTTGATGTTGAATGCCTTGGGGATCAACTAGTCATATGTGGTGATACATTGTATTTTCAGATTGAAGGATAAGGTCCCTTTGAGATTGGCGATGATCGTGCATATTTGTTGTTCTTTTGGCATATCCCATTTGCTTATATTGGCCTTGGATCACCATCATTGTAAGAAGGATGCAAATGTCTCCCCCTTGGATTGTTTTAAAGCAGATAGTTCTTCTAGACTCATGTCCATGCCTATGTTGAATGAGTAGTTTTGTATGAATAAGTCCACAATTTCTTGGAACTTTTTTATTCCAGGGGGAGATGAGAGAACCATTCCATTGCTGGGATAGCCAAACTTCGAGGGAAAGACCGCATTAGATAAAAATCATCGTATGAAACTTCCCTACAATGTACCTAGAATTCCCTGATGTGATCTTCAGGATTAATCATCCCACGATATTTGTCAAATCTAGGGATTTCAAATCCTTGTGGGAATGGCACCATGGCAATGCTTCTGTCAAATGGATAAGGGCACAAATTATTTGGTGTTTTTGTTGTCTTCCCTGATTAGAGGTCTAGCACTTGTTGTGAGAGTAACTTGATTTATGCAGACACATCATTTTGTGGATTGGGTAGTGGGATGAATGTGTTTTGAGGTGGTTTGATCGTTTGAGTGATGGGTGGATTGCTTTGTGTGTTTGTGGGAGGTCATTTCAAAAAAATTTATGCGACCAACACTTGTTGGTATGCCTACAATTGTTTTTGTGTCAACAATTCTTGTTGTTGGTCTTGTTGTTGTGCCAAAAATGCTTGTTCTTGGGCTACTAGTTGACTTGCTTCCTGTTGTACTTGGTATTGTTGCAAAGTTTGTTGATAGGCTTGTTGTTGGATTGCTTGTTGTTGTGCTTGGTATTGTTCTTGCGCTTGTGCTTGCTGAGCTTGATATTGAGCTTGTGCTTAGGCTTGTGCTTGTTGGGTGGCTTGTGCTTGTTGGGCAACTTGTGTGGCTTGTGCTACTTGTGATACTTGGGTAGCTTATTGTTGTTGTAATAAAGCTTGAGCTTGCACTTGGGCAGCTTGTTGTGTGGCTTGTTGTGCCTTAAACTACTAGAATGCATTTTGATAGGCTAGCTAGGCAGTTTGTAGTGTAATATTATATTGGTTTGCCATGTTTGGTTTCGGTGGTGGAGGTGGAGGATTCAGAATTGTGTGAGATATTGTGATGAGAGTTTGTTGAGGTGGTTGTTGAGGTGCCATTTGAGTGATGATTGGGGGTTGTGTTGTTGATTGTGCGATTGATATGATAGGTCCTTGGGAGACCACATTTTAAGGTGTAATGATTGATTGTATTGCTTGGATTGATGACACATGTTGTTGAAATATCGGTGGCATGTTCAGAGGATTTGTTATGTTGACTTGATTTATGATCAAAGGATTTTTTTAGTGTGAGTAATTTGGGATCGGTTTGTTAGGTAAAGGGGGTTTCCCTAAACCAATGATTAATGTGTATGTTGATGTCAGAGGAGGTAGTGGTGGGGTAATTGGCAGTAGGTTTCCTTGAGAAAGTGATGATGAGGCCCCAAATATTCCCCCTTGTCCAAATAGACCCACTTGTCCTTGCAGCACCATGGGGAGAGAGACTCGTGTATTAAGAGAATATGTCAGGGTTGTAGTGAAAGCAGATGGATTGTTGGTGTCATGAAAGATGAGTGGAACGTATGGATGTTTTGGATCTTGAGGAACAATATTTGGTAGGCCCAAGGTGGTGTTTGCATCCAATTTTTGGTTGTTTACAAGGGGATGTGTTTCAAAAGCATGAAGTAATGAACTCCCCTTAGTGACTATGGGTTGTAGGATGGGTTGGATGACGTTTTGAAAAGGTGGTGTGAATGGTACAAGCGACATATTCTCAAGAGGTTTTTCCACAATAGTTCTTACATCATAATCAAAAGGGAGTTTAGCCCCTTTCTTTGCTAATTCTAGCATGTATTGTGAAGGATTAAGTCTCATCATTGCATTGACAATTATGTGATTTTCAAGATTTTGGACCATTTCTATGATTTCGTCTTGAGTCATTCCTAGGACATTGTTGGTAATATCCTCCACTTGGAAACCTTCCTCTTGAAGATCTTGTGGTAGTTGAGGAAGGTTGAGTGGGGGATTTCTAGATCCGATGGGGTTGATCTCAGGTGCAGTTTGACTCAAGTCACTTGAAGTGGATGTTTCTTTGTTTGTTTCCATGTTTTTCTTGTGTTGAGATCTAGTTTGGACCATAAAATAAGGAGCAAATTTTAGGAATACAGGATGGTCAACCTCTAATCCCCTAGGTTGGTCTAAATTTAGGTACAAAAAAGAAAATATAGGATGTTTAAGGATCAAAGGGTGGTGATGAGATAAATGAAAGATGGATGATGTGAATGATTGAACTCTTAAGAAACCTTCAAGGAGATACTAGACTTTAGGACTTTTGGATTTTGGAGTTTGGATTTTGAATTGGTTTTGACTTGGATTTGATTTGGATTTGATAATGAACTTATAAACTCCAAGATGTTAGATGTCATCTTAGAATAAACTTGTTCACAAGGTGATAATTTAACTAAGTGTGTGAAGAAGGATGAATCTACACACACTTATTTAAACAAGATGATTTTGATTTGATTTAAAGGATTTTCTAAAAGTCTAATATGAAGGATTTCTTCCAAGATTCTAAGATTTGTTTGTGAGATGGGATTTGATTGATGTTTGAGGATGGATGAAAGCGTTGATTTTGATCCTAGGTGAACCTAGAGAGACTTTTGTTTACAAGACCTAGGTATTGAAGAACATGCTATACTTCCAAGAACTTTTCAACCCTACAAAGTGAGATACTCAAAACATTGGAAGAGAGCTAGGTTTTAAAAATAATAGAATGAGTACAAGTTTGGGTTGTCCTTTAATGCACATTTGTAAGAATTATAGAGAAATCTTTCTCTAACTTGATAAAACATAGACTGGCGTTTCTTGAGATTTCTTGGACTAAGACATTTGTGATGATTGATGGACTTTGGTTTAGGGACTTTGATCTTGTGGTGAATCATTTGAACAAACACATGTGTGGGATTCAATTTGTCTTTTATCTTTGCTTAATGGATTCTTTTTACCATAAACACTTTCTTGCTTAGGTTTTCCACTAAATGTCTATGTCTAAATTTATTTTCATCCCACAAGGTCCATTATGTGGAAATCAAGAGAATCAAGGCAATAGTTCCCTAATGTTGACTTTACAAAGAGAAAATTGAGATATAGGCCCAAATACTTAGAAGCCTCTAAGGATAAATCCCTAGGGACAAGCAGTAATACTTGGAATTTTCAAAGGTATTCACCTCTTCTAAAGGGTTTGATATTTGATGACTTTTTTAAATGTTTGTTTTCAAGATTTTGGATCCAAGCAATGTGTTTAACTGACTCAAAGATTGCACAATCCTAGGATGGAAAGGAAAATATTTGTTGAATTCACACTTGGATTTCTCCAGCTACGCTTATTCAAAGTGGATGATTAGAAGCTTGGCCACACTGACTCCCCTCCATGACACTCACTTCTACGGGTCATCCAAGCTTCAATTCTCATAAATCTCCCATGATGAACTTTTCATCTCTACAAAGAACCACAAATATGTGGACGGCTCTAGAGGTCTGACTTCCTGATGCCAACAAATATTGGGATTTTAGATTCTAAACAAAGGTTTGTAGTAAGTGCATTCGGTTCAAAGGACACAATGATAAACTCCCTCAAGAGGTCTCCCAACCCTTAGAAAAAGGGCTTTGCGCATCATAAAGATACTGGGGGAGAGCTATCATGCATCACTCAGTTGATTGCAAACTTTCCTTGCAACCACAAATTTTTGTAGTGGTTCAGAAGAGCCTGGCTTATGCTCCTTACCACTTGGGTCATTCCCTTGGGGTGAGTACTTTCTCCCACCTAGGAAGGCCCTCTAAAGGTGAACAATAGCAAGTAAGTACATTCATAGTTCGATCAATCTTTGTTTTTGTGAACAAAGAGAGAACACATGCAATTCCTTTTCTCACACTAGCAAGCTTTGTTCAATTTTAAAAACCCAATTTTGAAATGTGGAGGCAATATTTTGGACAACCTAATATCACTAAAATACTTTCATTCTCAATATCATCGTGAAGTGCAAGAGAAGTGCATACGCATTTGATTGATATTAGTTTGTAAAGAAGATTACAAAACAAAGTAATCACAAGTTTGTTTTAAATCCTCTAAAGCAATAATGAGTTCTTTTTAAAGCACCAAGCCTAAGTGTGAAGTTGTTTGTTCAAGTTTATCCTCAAAATCCAAATTCTAGTGAGTTTCTAAGGTTCAATTTTAACCAATTTTGTAAAAAAAATCAATCATTGATTAATTTTAAACCCAAATTGATCTAGTTGGCCTAAAATAGAAAACAAAAACAGCAATTGAACATTCTAGACTATTATAATAAGCATTTAAAAATGCTCTTTCAAATTCAATGTCTAATTCACCAACTCAAATCTGTTTGTTGTTTGATTCTCATGTGAAAGCAAACCACCGTTGTTTCTTGATGCTAACCTAACCTACAAACATTACAAAGTAAAATCTTAGAAATGAGATTTATTTCAAAGAATTAATGATAATTTATCATAATGAATACACTTTCAAACAAAATGAATGCATTCAATAATAACTTTTAATGCAAGAGTTCCTCTTCCTTGAAAATTTATAAAAAGTCTAAATCATCCATTGATAATATCCTAAATGCACATTAAAGCTTTATAGATGATCTCCTAAATGTGTTTGAACCATGACAAAGGCTTAAAAAATGCGGACCTTAACATAAAAAATGATTTAAATCTATGCAACCAGATCAAGAGAGCACAATATATTGTTTTTGATTTAAACAAAGCATTAATGACACTCAAAAATAGAAAATAGCATTATCTTGGATGGTGGACCAAGATTTCATCTCCTCCATGTAATAATCATACGCTACCTACAACCTTAGTGAAATAAAAATTTAATGCTTTACACACTGTAAAAAAAAAAAACTACCCTGATAGCTAAGGAGGGCCAGTTTTAGGTCAGTGAAATTTAGCCTTTCCTATCCGTAGGCGTGCACTTCTAGGATGGTAAATATGCGTATCGTAGAGATTCAAAGTAGATGAAGTGAAGCATTAACTTGAAAACCATTCCCATCCCAATGTCGGCAGAGATTGCATCTGATCTTGGAGCATTAAAGCCAAATCCCAAGCGATTCATTGGGAGTTCCTTGCGCAGTTGTAGCATTCAAAATCAAAAAAATGTATAGCCATAGCATAAAGAAATCAGGAACAAAGAATAAATCGCTAGAAGATAGAAAAGAAAATTGAAATATCTACAGAGACCGCATTAATTTTATGGCTGACAGGTACATGACATTTGATTTAGATAATTAGATTTATTTAAATCACATGAGAGGATAGTTGGGAGGTTAATGATTTAGTTGAATAAATTTGATTTATTCAATTAAATGAAGGACATTAGATTTAATCAAATAAAGTTGATTTATTTAATTAAGAGAGATGACTTTAGGATTTAATTAAACAAAATGATTTATTTAATTAACGGAGGAATATTAGGATTTAATTAAATAAAATTTATTTATTTAATTAAAAGAGGAATCTTGATGAATTAATTAAATAAGGATTATTCAATTAATTGGTTAGTAAACAAGTGATTAAGGAAGAATTGGTGTTATTGAATCAGGATCGAGTGCATGATATCATTCAGGATAATTTGAACGTCTACACCCCTCGCATTATGAAGGCATAACAAATGATTAAGCTTGTTGAACCAAGCATCAGAGAAAGAAAGAAAGAAAATCACATATGTATTTTAGATTAGAATGACTTGAAAGCTTTTACCATCAATCCATCGAATATTCTCCCATAAACTATTATTCCAATGAATATCCTCAAGATTACCAAAAACAACAACATTCTTAATCACAGTATATGTTTTTTTTACTACAAAGGAATACCATACAAATTTTGAATTTCTCCCATTAATTTAAAACTCTATTATCCATCTAGCTATCATTCAAATTAATCTAAGATTATTCCAATATTTAGTAGATAAACCTCAAGTGTGAGTAAAGAGAGATTTTTCCTTCAAGATCCCACCACAAAGGTCTATAGCCATAAAAAATATTATTATTAGAAGAGAACCTTGTGACATTTACAAAAATATTTAATATGTAACCAAACCTTTCATATTGAGTAGGAAATAGAAGAATCGAAGGGATTGATGTCAAAATCATCAAAGAAACCATTCCACAAATGTGAACTTTTCTAGTTAGAATTTAACTATGGCACCTATTTACTAAGTTGAATATAAATATTTTCTCCCAAGGATCACCACCTTTAATATCATTAATAATTCACTTGATAAGAAGGGAAACACCATACAAAAAAATCTCCCAACCCATTTCCCCTATCTTTCTAGGCTTAACATGTCACTAAGACAATGAGACATGTCTCTTCTTGTTTCCTTTTCCATCCAATTGGGGAAACCCTATTATAAGTTTCTTCAATTGATTCACATGAATAGAAGAGACCAAACAATAAGAAGAAAATACTTTTTGGTTGACCTAGAACCTACTATGTTGAGATAAAATATGGCCATTCCACTTTAAAAATTATATTCACTTTTTCCATCACCAAGTTCAAATTTAAAGAGGGACAAAGAGAAAAGAGGATGTAAAAGTATCTAACAATTTCATTTGGACCCACACATTTTTATCATTTCTTTAATAAAAAAAATAGGGTATGTGTTAGACCAACTATGAATACATTATTTCTAAAAGGAAACCTTGAAACTAGAAGTAGCACAATAAAAATAAATCCCCTTACTCAAGTTATTAAAGCTAGGCTCTTCAATCCCCATAAAAGGAGAAGAATCGTCTACAAAAGGTTGTTCAATAACTAAATCACTTGAAGGTAAATTCAAACCTTCCACAAGGGCTCCTAAAGAATGGTCTCTTAGTAAATAATGAATGAATTCAAAAGTAATCACAAATAAGTAAGATGCAAGAGGGTACTCATGTGCAATTGATCTACGAAGGGGAAAACAATTGTTTTGTTTACCATTAATTCAAATTTGAGCACAGGCATATCCAAAAAAATAAAAATCATTAATCTATTAAAATATTAACCAAATAAGATTTCACCATTAAAATGATGAAGAACCATTTAATATAATATAAATATTTTTCAAAATCTAGTAGAAACGGGGAAACTTTTTGTGTAAAAAAAATTCCCAATTCATCCCTTCCCAAACTAGTTAAGAGATTACTCAAAATAAATCTACCCTTCACAAAACTAGTTCAAGAAGAGGAGACCACTTGGATAAAATATTTTGAACCCTCAAGTTAATAGTTTAGTGAAAAAATCATCACATTAAGAAGGGTAATTGGCCTCAAATTTTCAATAGTGAAGGATCCCTTGCTTTAATTAACAACTTGATAAGACCTTTGTTAATGTCACTACCAATGTAGCTCATAAAAATAGATTCATTATACACCTTAAGTAAGATTTTGCTAATCCAATCAATGTTTGCTTTATAAAACTCGATAAAAAATCCATCAAAACTAGAAGCTTTATTTAACTTTAACTAACAAATAGTATTTCTAGATTCATCTAAGAAAATTTGAGCATCTACACCTACTTCATTATTTGCAACTAACTTACATGGAATAACCTTAAAAACTAAAAACCTAGCATTTAACATAGAAGCACAATGTAGATGCTCTTCCTTATACTTCAGTCAACAAAAAACAATTATTAGCATGGTTAGTCAAATTGAGCAAACAAGAACAATCATCCCTATGAAATATTCAAACATACTTAATAATGCAAACCAAACTAAAAAAGATGAAAGAAACCAATGCAAGCATGTTCATACCTATCCCATAGTGGATTGGTGCTACTTTGATGTGGAAAGTAGCCCTTTCCCAATCCCTTGATAAGCTTGATGATGGATGAAATGTGTGCTTCTTGATGCAAAATTCCAATAACCTTGCTATGGATGATGAATTCTATGCTAACTTGGATGAAATTGTGGATTCAAATGAACATAATGATCTTACATGGATTGTGGATCCCAAATCAATAGAGAAGGCCTCTATTTATAAGGAATAAGGATTGAAGATTGAAGAATGGGATGGATGTGGGATTAAAAAAGGACCAATGGCATTGTGCCACTTGTCAACATGCTAATGAAGGAGAGTGGAGCACATTTTGAACTATGTGCATGCTTAATGCATGTAGGTGAAATTTGAATTTCAAGAGGTGGCTTGTGTAAGAGGAGGTGTAAGAGGAATTAATGCCAAGGTGGCTCAAGGAGAGGACATGTAAGAGCCTTCAATGCAAAGGTGGAGGATAAAAGTCCTTTGGGAGGGAAAAGTCAGGTGGGTGGAATATTCAAAAGAATATACCATTTTTGAATGAAAATAGGGTAATTAGTAAATCAAATAAATTGATTTACATTTGCAACTTGACCAAGGTCGACTTACCCAAGGGTGGAGTCAAAAGCTAGAGGAATAGGGGATTAGTGTTAGGATTTAATTAATTTAGGATTAACTAACTTAGATGAAATTAGTTTGATTGTGACATTTAATTTAAATATTTTTAGTTTATTTAAATCAAATGAGAGGATATCGGAATATTGGTGATTTAATTAAATAAAATGATTTATTCAATTAAATGAAGAACATTAGGATTTAATTAAATAAAATTGATTTATTTAATTAAATGAGGAACATTAGGATTTATTTAGTTAAATGAAGAACATTAGGATTTAATTAAATAAAGTTGATTTATTTAATTAAAGGAAGAATATGATGAAATAATCTAATAAAGTGTATTATATGATTTTAGGAGGAATTAAATTAATTAAATAAATATTATTCAATTAATTGGTTAGTGTAGAAGTGATTAAGGAAGAATCGGTGTTAATGAAGCAAGTGCATGATGTCAATCAGGATATTTTGAGTGTCTACACCCAATTACCATGAACAAAAAATAAATTACCATAAAAATTCTAAAAGGACCTCATAATTTCAAAAACCCTCCTCCACTAACCCACTATCAACATTTAAAACATGAATGTTTTCCCTTTAATGCTTTCATTTTAAATACGTCAAATCTTTTTCAACACTTCTCACCTAGGTGCAACCACATTAGCCTTGACTTTAATTTTTAGCACTTTTGACTTTGTAAAATTGATCACATCTCAAAAAGTATTTGATCTCTTAAGCTTGATTTTGCAATAAGAAATTAGAAATATTATCTTGTGAAGCTATCTCAACATTAATCAATTCCTTCTAGAGTTTATTAACCCTAATAACTCTTTCAGTTACTTTATTCTTGCCAATGATTATCATAAACTTAACAAATGCCACCATAGTATTATTCCATCTTTCAATATTAGAATTGACTAAAAAATGTCAAATTTCAGAACCCACAAGTTGAATAGTGTATTAAAATAGAAAGTATTTTTAAGGTGGGAAATATTAGGCTTCTAGAGGCTTTTAAAAACACTAGAAAGAACAAGAGAATAAAATAGAGGGAAGAAATTAAAATCAATTAGATGGTTGTTTGAAAGAAGGAAATGTAAAAAATTTTACATGATTATCATAAGTAGGAGTATAAATTAAAAAAATTCAAATAAAAAATTATTCAATCTAGAGAAAACTCTCTTATTATATTTTTGGAAGTATCAAGACTATTTTTCCTCTTAAATTTAGTCCATTTTTTCATTTGTCTTCTATACAAATTTACAACCATCAAATTTATCATATTTTAATTTGTTGAGCTACATCTCATATAGACTAGCTAGGACTTGAACCTAGGACCTTCCATTTGTTGCTAGAGTGCTCTACCAATTGAGCTACTAGCCCCTTTGTGACCAATTCATTGTTAATTCAGATGTGTCTTATTTCTAGCACCCCCCTTAAGCCATACTATAAGTGTTTAAGACTCCTAATCTAGATTTGATACTTCATATTGAGTTACAACTCATATGGACATGTTAGGACTCGAACCTAGGACCTTCTATTTGTTGTTGGAGTGTTCTACCAACTAAATTACTAACCCCTTTCTAACCAATCCATCATCTATCCAGATGTGATTTATTTCCAACAAAAATCCATTTAATATTCATCTCCACAAATCCAAAAACTATGCATTAAAATATTTTCCAGCTAATTCCACAAGTCATCGCCTTACAATAATTAAGAACATAAATAAAATAAATACTAAAATAATCCAAACAACTCAACTACAAGGAAAAGAACCACAAATTCTCTTTTTCCCTTGATCATTATACATACTTTTTGTTTTGTTTCTTGAGAGTGCAAATTGAAATTTGCAGTTATGATGTTTAGCATTTGAAATACATGGGGATGAACACATATCATTTTTCTATTTCTTGGTCACATATTTCCCAGTAACACATTTGAGGAGTATACATATACAACGTTGAACTTGTGTTGCATGAATTGATTTTGACAAATTCTCGATGGATTTGTTCAAAATTATAGAGGGATTGCCAAGGCATGGGGGAGTCAGTGAAAAAGGAATTTGCTATTACAATAATCTCATCAACGAGCTCATTAAGAATAGTATTGGATATTATTGTTTATTTATTTTATCAATCATAATTGAGTTGATTTTCCATAGATAATGGATACTTCTTGTCCAGGTATAAAACCTTTTGTAACATTGTATCACTAGGATATATGGCAACTTCTAGAGGATTAGTTTCCATTATGACACCATATTAATAAATAGATCTTATTGAAAAAACTAATCTGATTTTAGATGAGTCATTTAAATAAATCAAAACTTAGAATGTGTTGTTTAAACTTGATTGTCAACTCAAAAAAGAATTAATAGACTTGAATCTTACCTACCTGAGTTTAACTGCACAAAGCCCATTACCAAAAAAACCTTCCTATTTACATGACAGAGGCTCATTTAGCAAGCTATTTTTTTATTTAAATGAAAGGGAGGGAGGATATCTGGTGTGGGCGCTTCTGGACAACTTTGAATGGGAAATTGCCTTCCTGGGTCGGTTTGGTTTTTAGTATGTCGATTACAAGGATAAACTTAAAATGGTATCCAAGGAAATCTGCACATTGGTTTTGACACATTCTCAACCAATAAAGAGCATTAACTACCTTTGCTAGTCTCGTCTTACCATGACTTGGTCTGCATAATATGATAAAATAGTTTGGATACCCAATAAATTGCACAAGAATGCTTGGAGTTGAAGAAATGTTAAGTATCTTATTGTTTGTTCAAGCTCTGTTATCCATTCTAATAAATCTATGCTAATAATATCAAATGGAAATATATATTAAAAATGTTAATGCGATGAATTTTCCGCGGCGGTGAATTGCTAGTGGTGAATTTTCCTAGCGGTGAATTTGTCATGACGGTGAATTTTCTTATGATGAATTGTTGGCGGTAAATTTTCCGACGGAGAATTACTAGCGAACCAATTTAATTATGTTACTAAAAGTATCATTTGAAAATCTTTGTAAAAATTTTCCCACTCAAAAAATAGTAGTCTTATGAACCTATTATTTTAAAGATGATAACTTTACTATTCTAAGTGCAAGATGCATTGATGTCATCTAATTTAAATGTTTTTTATCTAATGTAGGAAATCATATACGAAATAGGTTTTGCCCTTCCCTATTCCCTATTTATATAGATTCTATCTAAATTTAGACATGAGTGCATTATGAAAATATAAGTTTTTTAGAAAATGGTAAAATCTATTTTAACATTTTATTCGTGTTTTTATTTTTTATTTATATATATAAGTAAAGAAGGGTAAAATATAAGATAGAATCTAAAAGTGAGTAAATTTAGATAGGTGGGAAAAGTTAAACCAAAAACAATCTTCTCCCTTAGAAATATATTTTGAATGTTTTTGTTTGTACTATAAGTGTCTTTTGAATGTTTTTGTTTGTATTATAAGTGTCCTTTTTTTATTTTGGATTTTTTTTTTATAGGGATTTTTTTTTTTTTGAATGATTTTTATTTTTGATATTATATAGATTTTGGATAGTGCTGAAGGGATTTTTTTAATTTTGAATGATTTTTCTTTTTGATATTATATAGATTTTGGATAGTGCTGAGAATTTAGTTGTATATATTTGTAGTGTACTATGTGTACAATTTTTTATTCTCAATGGACTTAGTTAGATGGTTGACACCACCTATCAAACAATTTTTGTATAGTTATTTATTCAAAATTTGTATCTTAAATATTAAGACATTTTATTTTAAAATGTATCACATGGATTATATATATAGGTAAAAGTACAAAGTTATATCATATTTTCAATTAATTTTGTTGAGAATTAAATGAGCAAATAAAACATAATGAAATAGCAAAATGAAAAAGAAGACATATAGAAAATAAGGACACAACACAACGATTATGTGGTTCACCATTTAAGGCTACATTCATGGGAAAGCAGGGAATTACTCCATTAATCAATATCCAAATACACTACATCATGCATGGACTACACGCATGCTTTTATACAATCAAATTAAGCTATCAAGCAAAGATTCAAAGAATGGGAACAGTCATGAAAGTTGGACTTCACATTCCCAACAATCTCCCACTTGAAGTCCAACCGGCACAATCCTGCACAAAAACATTCCTCGCATTTCAACTTCTTTACATCACAACCAAATCCATTGAAGATTTTAACTTTGCCAAACTTTGCTCACAAACACTCCGAATTAGTCATCTCCAAATCTAATCAGAAGCAAAGACATCTTTTCCGATCATATTTGACAAACACATAACCCAGCTTCATAACATCTACACTTCCAAGAAGGGCTTGAACGGTCCATTTTGCAAGGTTATTGCTCTTGAATTCAGTTTCCAAAATAGTACCTCGTTGGGTCTCCAATTTTTGATGCCAATCAACTCTAGAAAACATAGGATCAAATTCATCCAAAGCATTCAAAATGAGAAAATGTGTTAGACCACTTAAAACCATAAGATGGTGGACCTCACATTTTCCACCAATAATATGTCTTCATCCAATTTCCAACGCCTATAATGATAAGCAACAGATGCAACCTCCTCAGCTTTTGAGGCAAATGGATTGGGTTCTTCAGATGAGTCAACCATTGATGCATTTTCCATGGGGGTTCTATCAGGTGAAGCCTTTCCTATATCCCTTTCCGATTTAGGCCTGACAACAGGTCGACGCTCCAATTCCAAGTCTATTTTACGATAGTCCAAACCCCTTTTCTCCAACAACACTTCTATAGAATTTACTAAATCAACTGTTTCAGGTATGCTTCTTGCCCATCTGCTCCAACTTGTAGATCATGTGCATCAGAATGTACTCGTACCAATAGTTTTGTGTCCACCATATCTTGTTGTGTATCTATATATTTCCACCTCTTTGCCTTTGAAATTTCTTGTTCTTCTCTAAATTGATCAAATAAGTCTTCATCTCTCTCTCTTTGCCTTCTTTTCCTTTTTTCTTCATAAATGTTATGTCTGTGACGGCTTTTTCTCCAATCCTCGTCATTATTGGCATCCTCCTGGTCTTTGATCTCCCTCTGTCGCTCTTTATCCTATTTTCTCTTAGAAGATACACAGTTGGGCATTGGATGACTATTTAACCCATGGTATTCCTCATCATATACTCTAACATAATACTCAAGCCCCACAAAGGATGAAACAATGGCAATATTTTCATCAATTAACTCCTTTAGATTCCCAATTCCTATGGGAGAGCCGTGCAAATCGTTGACCTTGGACCAATCTTCTTTGTTCTTCTCCGCCTGCAGTTTGAGGCGCTCCTAGTTCACCAGGAACTCTTCTTCTATCAGTAAGTAATCTTTGATTCTCTCGAGCTTTAAAATCCTTAGCTTGCATTTTGTGAGCAGAGTTACCATGGGGAGGCGCGTGGCAACCTCAGGGCCCTTCTGCGTGTGTTGCTTTCTACCCACGCGGGTTGGTGGTGCGGCTGGCTCATACTTCTTCAGTGACCATCCACCTCCAAGACTCTCCAGCTTCTTGCACTGATGTTGCCCCCTGGAATAAAAATCCCTGTCTCTTACGCTTGTTGTTACAAAGCATTTTGGGACCTGGCAAGACCTGGCAAGGATTATCTCAAGGAAGACACCTAGGAACATCCCTACCTTCAGCTGTGAGCATTCGGTATTCCAGAAAAGGAGGCTTAGCAGCATCATTGTCTGCAATCAAGGGATACACCACTTCTTGTAATCAAAAAATATCAGAGTCCCTCTTATATTTATCCTCCGCTTTCTTTCCCTCTTCCTTCTCATCTTCTCTTCCCACAAATCCATCGCTCTTCTCCTCCTCTTCCACATCAGAATGCTCCAGTACTGCAACTCCACCATTCTCTGCCGCAAGAAAATTTATTTCATCAACATCAACAAGCTCTAGTTCTACAGAAACATCTTTTTGTTTTTTTTCAATGCCTAGTTCGGTAAGGAATATATCCAGCTCAACCAATTCCTTCTTTAATTCTTCATTTCCTTTCTTTCCAAAAAACTGTCACTCTTTCACAAATTTGTCTTTTTCCTTCTCCATACAAAATATTTGCTCTCTAAGCATCAAAATCTCTTCCTTTAGGATCACAACTTCTTTGTTCAGGTAATCCTCTCAATTCTTGACCTCTTTCTCAGGTTCATCTTCACTCGTCTGGTTCCAGAATGCATCCTCCTCTCCTCAATCTCAGGAGACATCCTCCTCATCTTGGAAGGAAAACTCCACAGTCTCTCCTTCTTTAACCAGCGATTGCTTCAAACCCTCTTTGTTATCTGCTTTCTCTTTGCCAATTGTAGCGGCCACAACTGCATCAAAAGTTGAGAAGGAAACAAACCTAGCATCCTCCTCCTCTTCAACTGAATCCTTCTCATTTTTCCAGCCATCCCACCAGTGAACACGATGCCTTGTTTTAGGTTGCACTTGCACATTACTTTCTATCGAATCTAAACTTCCAAGAAATTCTTCAATGATAGAATCAACTTCATCATCTGAAACTCCCACTTCAGCCTGTCTCTTCTCTATATGAAAGCACCCAATGATTTTCCATATTTTCTCAATACTTCTCCATGGCTCTGATACCAATTGTTGAGTATTAAACGAGCAAATAAAACATAATGAAATAGAAAAATCAAAAAGAAAACAGATAGAAAATAAGGACACAACACAACGATTATGTGGCTCACCATTTAAGGCTACATCCATAGGAAAGAAGGGAATTACTCCATTAATCAATATCCAAATACACTACATCATGCATAGACTGCATGAACATGCTAAATTATACAATCATATTAAGCTGCAAGTGAAGAGTCATAGAATGTGAATAGTCGTGACAGTTGGACTTCACATTCCCAACAAACTTATCACAAGTGAATTTTAATATTTTCAATTAAAAATCAATTTTGATCAAACATATGATCAAACTAGATTCATTCTAGCTAAATTTTATATGACCACAAATTTTTCAACTAAAAGTGTTCACTAAATGCATATGTAGCACCACTTTGAGACGAATTTATCAAAAAAAATAAAATTATTTTAAAAAAAAATTGTTTCAACAACTCTTACTCATGTAAATGATATTTTAAAAAAAAAAAATACTCTCGTATATCTATAAATGTATTTTTCAAAAATATATATTCATTAATAGTTGATATATTTGTTAATAGTTTAATTAATTGTTTATATTTTATTTTTTATTTTTATTAAAAATACGTTATCAACACCAACATATAAGGATGATTATCTTGTAAAGAAAAAATATTAAAAATTATTTTGAAATTTTGAAAAGAAAAAGATGATACACTAGATAAGAGATTTTATGCCAAGATAGTTTTATTTTTTTCTATTTCAATAAATACTTAAGACTTATGACCATAAAATTTATAAATTTATTACAATTTTGTGTTGCTTGTTTCCATAAAATCCCTATAAATAGTAGGGGGCATTCAAATCAAAAGAAAAAAAATCCAAAACTAAAAATAGGTCACACAATGAAGACTATAGAGTCTAATACATTCAAATACCTCTTACAAGAATACATTTTACAAACCTCCTCCATAATTTCATATCATCATCACAAGTTTTTAGTCCAACCAATATAAAAAATATTAAACCCACTACAACATACAACTAAATATAATTTATGGTTACTAGTTATCTACAAACTAGTAGCCCTTCAATCAATTCAACAACATAGAGAACTTGACTATATTGACAAAGATAAAAAAAAAATTAAAACTAAGCATTTTTATTATCATATTTGGTAGCCTAATAATTCATTCATGGAAGGATTGTATGCATTGAACTTCAACATTTATTTCTAGCTTATAATTTTGATTTGTCAAAAATTATGTGGTGATGAAAAACCATAAAAATTTGTCCTAAGAAGCTCACAAATAGGGTTAATGTGAGAATATGATATATTTTATAGAATAAAAAACAAAATAGATATTTTATTATCCTAAAAATAAGGAATCATATTTTACAATAGATTATTTTAACAAAATTAAAGAAATCCATGCCCAGGCTAAGTGATAGTGTGTTGTTTCAACTGATGTCCTCTCAACTTTCTTCTTCCCAAAAATTTCAAGTGGCCTAAGATTTGTTGATTCTATCATTAAATTACATATTTTAAGCTTAAAAAACTCAACAATGCAAGAATATAAAGAAAAAATGATTCACATATTTGCAAGTGAGAGAGTTTGATAAAATGGGTATGTAGTCCTAATAAATACTTATAGTGTTGGATCAAGGTGTAGGAAGTTGTTTCAATTTTAGGAAATTTTAGTAAAAAATTATCACAGTGATATTTTAGTAAACTTCGTGTGACTTTCCTAATGAGCAACAACAATAATTGACAACAATTGGAGAATTTTTTGTGAGATTGATGATTTTCCATTTTGTTTGTGAGGGGTAACTCCCTCATGTGATAGGATTTTTTAGGGTTTTTATTTACTTTTAACCAAAAATTAGAAAAATGAACATGAAATGGAAAAAATAAAAGGAAGACAAGGAAATATTAGATAGGAGCTTACACAATAAACTATTTAAGATTCCTCAAACTAAATGTAGGAAAAAGGAAAGTAAATAATATGCAACAAATAACATAGACACAACATTCTTTATTTATGCATATGACATCAACAATAAAGGAAGTATTTAATGGTTTATCCTTTCAACATACAAAGAAATATGAAGAGTTAATTAGACATTTAATGTATGAATAATATATAATAATTGAGGAATATAATGAAACATATTTTAAAATTATTCTTCTAAGTATTTCAACAATCTAAATATATTTTTTGTTTCATTTTGTACATCCAAATGTGTAGGAGAAATACAAATAAATGATCACAAGTTAAACTTATGAAAAAAAATTTGTTGGTGTAATTATTTAATTGTGTCTTATTATTTAAGTTTACTTAAGTTATTTCAATTTCTTAGGTAGGATAGGATAAATGAGTACATGTAATTTCCTTCTTTCATGGGATTATACTTTTTTCTTATCTTCTTAGATTTAGAAACTTAGTTAAATAAATCCTTGTTTTTTGGATTTCTATATTATTTTCATTCTCATTAGATTTGGAAACTATAAGACTATGTAATTGTAAACAAGTATTTTGGTTTGCCCAAGGGTTTCCTCTAACACTTCTAGGTTTTTCACCTAAAAGGAGAGGAATTGGGTCCAAAATGCAAATGTATACACTCAAGATTAATGTAAATGAGATGCAATGTGTCTAAATATGATTTAATAATACAATAAACCAAAAAAAAAAGAAAATGGATTTAATAATGCTAAACCTAAGAAATGCAAAGTGCTGGAAACACACCGTGGCTATGCAAAATACCTAAAAATGCAAGTAAATGATGAACAATCAACACAACTAGAGGTGCACCCGAATCTAAAACTGATGTGGGAGAGGTTTTGAACTCTGCAAAAGTTGACTATAAATGTTGACTGGGACACTACGCCAAGCTGAGCTAATTTCAGCCCAATTCTCGGGAAAATTTGTTGAATAGGAATATGCTGAAATGGGTATCCAAAAAATGCAAAACCACTTTTCAAAGTTCGGTGAAGTGGGACTACTCCCACTATAGATGGTGACTTAGTCCACTTTGCAAATTTTGAAATCTGGGACAGATCCTATAGATTCCGTCTACACTTGTTTTTCTAATGTGTCCGATCTTGATTTTGTGAAAAAAAATGGCTGAAAAAGAGTCTCCAAGCCTCAACTAGGGTTATGTTGACTTTGATGGATTGTTGACGACTTTTTGACACCAAAATCTTTGATAAATATGCATACAAAGTCTGCAAACACACATGCAAATAGGCAAAAAAGTGTTAAGGGTTAGAGTATAGGGTTTTTTCTTGGTCAAACCCCACTTTGGTAATCAAACCCTATGAAATGAAATGAAATAGAAAGAGAATGATAAATAGATGCCAAACATAACATGCAATGTCATAAACTTACCAAACCCCTTTGATGGTAGAAATCTGAAGATATGCAATGAAGTGCTCCAATGGATGACTTGATTATGCTTAGAGTGCTTGAATGCTTGAAAGATTGAATGCTTAATGAGTTATGAGGATTGCAAGAGATTGGAAGATTAGAAGATGCAAAATGAGGAGAAAACCCTTATTTATACTTGATTTTCCTAAATTTCCCGAAAATAACACATCATGTGTAGGCCGACCTCAAGGGTTAGAGAATAAAATCCCACTGAAAAATTCAAATAATTTGGATTTTTGTGCCAAATAGGACTAAGTCACCCCTATTAGCGACATAGTCCCACTTAAGCAATTTAAGTGGGTGTCGAGAATTAAAGGGAATTAAATGATGTCTAACGGGAATATCCTCAAAAACACACTTAAGAAAGGTCAGAAAGTGCATTAAGGGGACATTTAAACATGAGAAAGGGTTGAATTAGTGATGACAAGTCTACAAAAGCGTGAGAGTTTGTTACAACTCTTTACAACACTTTAAACTAAGACTTGGTAAGTGATAAAAAGAGGTTATTTAAGTGAATTATGATGAAAGGGTCCTAGAAAAGTGTGAAAGTGGGTTACAACACTTCACAACATCTTTACAAGACATCCTAGAAGTATTAATGATTCACAAGGGTCCAAGACTTAATGTGGAACGTTGACCACATTTTCATAACATTAAATCTAGGCAAAACGCTTCTCAAAGTCTACTAGGAGGGTTCTAAACATGAGAAAAAGTAAAAGGGTTACTTTTTTCGTACCACAGTTAGCCCCCACTTTAGTGAGAGGATGAACTTGCTTCAAACTCACACTAAAGGAGTTGATCATGCAACCAAGAGGGGTTTGAATGCACCAATGCTTGATAAGATGAGATAAAAATAATCAAGAGGGATGATCAAGCCCCCAGGATCACAATGCCATGGCGAATCAAACATGAATGCAAAGGAACATGCATGAAAGTGATGAAAAGGAATGAAAGAAATCTTCGATCATTCTTTTTCTAGCCCATTGTGGATCAGATTCAGCTATTTTTTTTGAAACAATAATGTTTACTCACTGGGAAAATGAAACTCATGGCTGCCCCTGTCGTGAGAAGGCCCAAGTATACTGCACTTTGTGGGCCACAAACTCTTTGGTTGTCCGTGGGTGAGAAATCCACAACATGCTCTCACTCTAGACCACTTAAACTTCTAGCCATTCTCGAGGGGTGAGAAATCTCAAAAGGTGGCTATGGGGAAAGTCATGCCTCGAAATGGGCTTCCCGCTCAACCATATATCAAAGTTATACCTCCTAATAACTTTAATAAGGAATGACAAAGACAATGTCATTTTGTGCTTCATGAGACAAGAAAAGCTTCGTATGCTTAGAACTCATGAACAAATGCAATGGCACCAGACATGTTGTGCAAGGTGGCCATGTAAATGCAAAAATACAAAAATGAAAAAGATGTTCAAATGAGTCTTTCTCGCTCATGCAAGGTCTACAAACTAGTAAACAAGTATCCCTTCAATCAATACAACAACATAGAGAACTGCATTGACAAAGATAAAAGAAAAATTAAAACTAAACATTTTTATTATCATATTTGGTAGCCTAATAAGTCATTCATGGAAGGATTGTATGCATTGAACTTCAACATTTATTTCTAGCTTATAATTTTGATTTGTCAAAAATGATGTTGTGATGACAAACCATAAAAAAATTTCCTAAGAAGCTCACAAATAGGGTTCATGTGAGAATGATGATATATTTTATAGAATAAAAAATAAAATAGATATTTTATTATCCTAAAAATAAGGAATCATATTTTACAATAGATTATTTTAACAAAACTAAAGAAATCCATGTCTAGGCTAAGTGATAGTGTGTGGTTTCTACTGTTGTCTTCTCAACTTTCTTCTTCCCAAACATTCCAATTAGCCTAAGATTTGTTGATTCTATCATTATTGCACATTTTAAGGTTTTAAAAACTCAACAATGCAAGAATATAAAGAAAAAATGATTCACAAATTTAAGTGAGAGAGTTTGATAAAAATGGGTATGCAGGAAGAAATACTATAGTGTTGGATCAATGTAGGAATTGCTTCAATTTCATTTCCTAAAATTCATGTTACAAAATTTTAGTGAAAAAAATTATCACAGTGATATTTTAGTAGAGTTAGTGACTTTCCTAATGAGAACAATAATAATTCACAATAATTGAAGATTTTTTTTTCAAATTAATGATTTTCTATTTTGTTTGTTAGGGGTAACTCCATCATGTGATAGGTTTTTTAAGGGTTTTTATTTACTTTTAACCAAAAATTAGGCAATGAACATGAAATGGGAAAAAGAAAAGGAAGACAAGGAAATATTAGATAGGCTTACACAAGAAACAATTTAAGATTCCTCAAACTAAATGTTGGAAGAATGAAGAGGGAATCCTCTAGTTTGTTATCTTTATTGTCATTGATGCCAACATTATTTTATATCTGAATATCTACTCATCCGATAAACTATGTTCGTGCTACACCAATCTGGTAATCTGGTCCGGAATCTCTTTGAAGTGTATGTCGACTCATACAATTTTGATATGTTTTTCAAGAGTCCTAGATGTAGTTGTGTCCAAAGAATCAATGGTTTTAGTTAAACAGGCTGAAAGATTTAAATGCCAGAAGTTTGGCTTACAGTTTTGTTGTGTTTCTCTTTTGGCTGACTTAAGGTGCACGTTTCACGAAGGATTATCTTTTATGTCCAGACCGACCTAAATTGTGTCTTGCATTTTTAGTTTTGAGTTCCAAAGAAGTTTTGTTTTGTGGCCAACTAGATATTTTGAATTATGTATGCTTACATCCAATTAGGCTAACCTTATTGATGTATGAACCATGTGTATATGGAATATCTTTGTATTGAGCATATATATAATTGAGATGTACATAGATGTATGCATGTTTTTTTGAGAGATAGACAAAGAGAGATGAAAAGAAGTGATGATGCAAGATATGTGATGAAATGATCTGGTAGTTGATGATAGTTGTTGTACACCCGCAATCCTGTATGAGACTTTTCATCTTTCAAAGCTTAATTGGAACTATACTTAGCACTTAGAAGGTGCATTCTTTTCAATTCACATCTCTGGTAGTGAGCCATATATTTTTGTATTCTAGTGAAAATCCATATCTTTGTACTCTAATTATGAGCCTTTCAAGGACAGTGTGTCTTGGAAATGTGTCATGTAATATCTTGTAATCGATTATAATATATTGTGAGTTAATCCTCACCGTGGTTTTTTCTACTTTGGGTTTTCCATGTAAAAATCCTAGTTTTTATGTGTTGTGTGATGTTATGTTCACTTCCATGTTCTTATTGTTGCAGCAAGATACATTGTGATAATTGGATGGTTAGCAATTAATTGGTTTAGTAGAATACTGATTCACTCCCCCTCTTAGTATTATATGTGTTCAACAATTGGTATCAGAGCTCGATTCCTTTTAAGAAGCTTACTAGCTTGAGGAAGATCTTGAAGATTGAACACATGGTTGATAAAAGGTGTCTTCTTCCTTCGGAAGAGATCTCTGCAACTGAGGAACTTCATGTTGCTTTTAAAGATCTGGAAAAAAGTGAAGATGAGAAAGAATCTCTTAAGGAAAACCTGGAAGAAGCAAATGAATGCATCAAAAAACTAAGAGAACAAATCAATAAATTCAAAGAAAGGCATAGATAAGTTAGTGATTAGTTAAAGAAGGCAAATGGAGACATCCCAGACTAGAGCTGCAAGTGGAAGCAAAGAAAAGAATTGAAGAATGTCAAAAAGCTAAAATCTAGAGCAAAATTGATGAATGGACAAAGCTTGAACAAGAAGTGGTGACACTAAGATCTTACTTAGTGAAGGAAAAATCTCATGAGGATAAATTCAAAGAAAGCACCACAAAGCTTGATGAATTGATTGCTTTTTAGAAACCAGCTAAGGATAAAGGCGGTCTAGGACTTGAAGAAGGACAATGTTCAAACGAAAATCAAGTTCCCAACAAAATGAACAATCAGAGGAAGAATCAAGATAGGAAAATCAAGAATCATAGAAGCAATCCCAGAAAGATTCCTATTCAACAACCTAATGCTTAAAGGTACCCATCTTTCAATGGCATTTTCTTTTCATGCAATAAATTTGGTCATAGGGCAACTGAATGTAGAAGTAGAATGAACTAGAATAGAATGAAATAGAATGTTGGACTCTTTATTGGATAATGCTTTTCTTTCAATAAGTTTTGGCATAGAGCTGCAGAGTGTAGAAGTCGGGCAATGATGAACGGATTCAATAATTGTAGAATGACTCAATCTTTTCAAGTGTATTGCTATATATGCTATGATTTTGGACATAAAGCTAATTAGTGCGGATCAAAGATAAATCCAAATCAGTTTGGTCATAAACATGTTATATGTTATACCTACAATAAATCAAGACATATTTCAGAATTTTGTAGAAGCAAAATTCAGAGGAAAGCTAAATTGGATCAAAAGAACAAAAATGTGAATAAGGTTGATCTTGCTGAAGTTAAAAAGGAAATGGAGAAGATTTGGAGAAAAAAAGAAGAGCTTGAGGATAATAATGATTCAAATGCATTTGCATCTACATCTGGTGTAGATTCCTCTTCTAAGAACTAAACCCAACAATGGTTTTAGGGGGAGCAGTGACTGAAAAATCTAACAAACCCCCAGAATAAGAAGTGTCAAGCAATGACACAAGGATATATGGTGTAAAATGTCATTATAAAGATGTTAAAGAAGATTTCAGCAAAAAATATGCAAATGTGATGAATTGTGAATCATCTTAGGGTTTACAATGTACTCTATAAAGTGTTTATCAGCTTTTGAAGTTGGAGTGCATTTAATGCAAAATTAGGGAAAATTGATGAGTCATAAAGTAAGAAACTAAGTCGAATTAAATCACATTTGCAAATTAGAAGAAGCGGAGCTAGTTGAAGGAAGTTGAAAAGCATTTCAGAGAAGTTGGCATCAAACCCTAGTTTTCAACAAAGCTTGAAGAAGGTATTTACTATTATTTGAGCCTTGTGAATTTTAATTTGAAGCATCTCTCTAAGTATTTTGAGGAAAAGAAATGGCTACTCCTACTGTTGTGGAAGATTCCAAGAGACCCCAACCCAAATTCCAGAGGTATTCTTCAAAGGTATTTGAAATGGATCCCTTAGGTGCATTCTCTCACATTCCTATTATATTTTACCTACTGAAGACACCAGAACATACATTCATAGTAAGTTGGAAGAATTTAACCATCAAGAACTTAGGGATTTACAGATGAAAGAATTAACAGGAGATGATTTTTCTATAAAACCTAAATATGAAAATCTAGTATGGAAGAAGTTGGATGTCTGGAATTGGTTCCATAACTTTTCAAATGATATGGACTCTAATTTGTTAGGATGGCACTAAGTAGGGTGCATGATAAATTTGTGTGGACAAGTGTAGCTAGGTTAATCACCAAGGAAGTGATACAAGTTGTAACTGGTCTTTGTGCCACTAGACCCTTGCCATTGCTATAAACTCTGAAAAATGATGCAGTTATGAAGCTAATTGGAGCCACATTTGAAGAGATACATTTAACTACTAATCCTATAGAAAACTTAGTTGTGAAGTATGTTGCTATCATGATTGGATAGAAGATATATTTCACCAATCAAGGGAATTATGTGTCTGCAACAACAATTCATATCACATATGAAATGGTAGTAAATGGAAGAGAATATGATCTGTGTGAGTTTCTCCAACAACAAATTCTGGAGAATACGAGCTTGAACAAGATAAAGAAATGCTCTTTTAAGTTCAATACATTGGAAGTTTGTCTACTATTTTACTTCTTGAGGGAGTTATCAAGAAAGAACAACATCATATGGGAATGCAACAGGCTAGTTGTTCATCAAATTTTTGAACACCTACACAATCTTGGAGACTTTAGGGTACAAAATAATGCATTAACTGCATTCTTTGTAGTTTTCTAAAATGATATGCATGAAATACAAAGGGTTCCTAGAATCTTGGTGAATAAGTATGCAAAGGACATAACGTTTCTTGTAAGTATTGATGAATGTATCATGGAAGCAATTGAACCTAGAACTCTATGGATAGAACCATTAGGATATGAGATAGATGAACAAATTGCTAAGAGGTTTATTGAAATGTTGCTAAGTAGTCCAAGAGACCCCTCTCTACCCCAACATGGAACATATGAAGAAAAAGCTAAGTGCATTTAGAGTCTTTTGCATCCCATCGAGAAAAAACAACGAGGAAGAATGTTGAGGCATTCTTCAAAGGTCCATTTACTAAGGATGACATTGATCAATTTAAGGAATCCCTTGATGAAAGGAAGTACAAGTCAATTGAACTACCCTCTAGACCTAGAAAATCTAAAAGGATATCCACTACTACTGCACCTACTCACAGTGCTTCTATAGCTGAGAAAGGAAAGAAGAAAGAACACAGTACTTCAACATCAGTTGTTGTACATGTCTCCACTAGACCTAGTACTCATGCTTCTAAAAGGATGAACATACCCCCTGCTGCGCCTAGAAGAAGAGTAAAGAAAAAGGTGATCAGGAAGAGAAGCTTAAGTGATGTTGTTCAGGAAGAAATTGATCTTGGTTTACAAGAAGAGCAACAATTGAAAAAAAAAAAAGAAGGATCACCTCTTCCAATCATGAGGAAGAAGAAACCAGAGTTAATCTTTCCATAGATGAAGAGACAGAGGAAGAAGACTCTTTTATAATTCATGTGCATGAAAAGAAGAATGAAGAAGGCACATCTGATCCTAAGGAGGGTGTGCCTCCAATAAGTGATCGACCACCTTTAAATCTAGGTGCTTTGGTAAATAATATGATAGATATTGAAGATCTTATGCCAACTGCCCAACTATATGATGAAGTAAATGATGAATATAAAGAAATTGTTATTAATTCTTTTATTCATTACATTATTATTTGCAACGTGAGTATGGAAACAATCCGAAAGAATGTGATTGATAATGTCTAGAAAAGTGTTAGTACAAAGAAGGAAAGAGGCTATAAATGATGAAGTCAAGATGAAAAATGAGCCCTTAATTTCTTATGGATCATCTTTATCTCAAGAAGAGGCTGCTAATTTGTTAAGAGAATTTTCTACTTTGTTTAGAGTTAAACAAAGAGTTAACATGCTTATGAAAAAGAGATAGATAGTATGGAAAGAGTAAGAAAGGAAACTCAGGACATAATCAGAATTTTGGCAAGAAGTTATGGGACAAGAACTAGTTCTTCATCCCATACAACTCAGGCACAAGAGCATGTTACTATTACAGAAGTAGTATATCATCCAATCTTGGAATGCATTGGTGAGATACATGAGGTTTTGAAGACTCCTTCCCCTCTGAATGATACAAAAGATACTACAAGCAAATAGTCTAAAGAACAACACAAGGATGATACTAGTAGTGTACCTGAATAAAATCATGAATCCACTAGAAACAATGGTGAGAAGAGTAAAGTTGAAGGTGAAGGGAGCAAGGAAAAAAAGGACAATGGTGATAGGTATGATGAGGACAATAAGGAGAAAGAAATAAAGGATAAATCCTTTGAAAAATACTTAGAAAAAGAAAAAGAAGAAGAAGAAGAAGAAAAGGAAGAGGAGAAAGAAGAAGAAAAGAAGGAAGAAGTAAAGGAAGCCACCCAGCCTGAAAGAAATGAAGAAGAGAATCCAAAAGTTGTTGAGCCACCAAAGACAACTAGAGAATCATCCAAAAGAACACTCAAAGGGTTATTCACAAGGCAACCAAAGCTACAGCCGGCGCTGCCACCTCAGCTAGTCAAGTTGCCATCACATCCGAGCTATGTAGATTTATATAAGATTGCACTGAATGAAGAAATAAAGATTTATGGCACATTTTTCAACTCAGTTACTCAGGAGATTGTTGAAGCTTATCAGAAAGGGAATGAGCTGATAAATGAAACCATTAGAGCTTTGAAGGAAACAACCCTTGGTGTTACTACAGATGATTCCTTAGCATCGGTTGAGAATCTAAAGTGTGCAGTTGATTTTGTTAAGGAATATGCTTCTAATCTTAAGGTACAGATAATGAAAGAGGTGAAAACAAGGTTCTAGAGAAAATACTACTAAATCTACAAGACAAATATGCTATTGTACATAACAATGTGTTGCAAAGTTTGAAAGAAGTGAAAGATTGTGATGAAGAAGCCCAATTATTATTTGCTTATTGCATGCAGTGGCTAGATGACACTTGAGGTATCAAGGACTTAATGGACTCAATTGAGTCTCAACTAATAGATGACCCTAGAATCTACAAAGTTGTAGATGATAGAAATTACATTGTATGGACTTCAATTGCAAACCTTCAAAACAAGTTCTTCATTTTGCAAAGGAAAAAAGAAGATACAATAAGACGCTTTGGATAGCTTGGAGATCTGGTAATGTCCAAACACATCTCCATATCAAATGATTTGATAGATGCAGAAAGAATGGAGAAGATGAGCATTATTCATTCCACTCTGAAAGAAGGAGAAGGATGCTTAGTGGAATTGGAATCTCTACATAAGTCTCTTACCAATGCTAAAAGGATTTGGGGTGATGGTAAGCCAGCTTGGGAAGCAATTCTCAAAGAACTACAAGGTTCCTCTAGTTCTTGACTATTTTTG
Organism: Sequoia sempervirens; assembly: GCA_007258455.2. NCBI lineage: Eukaryota > Viridiplantae > Streptophyta > Pinopsida > Cupressales > Cupressaceae > Sequoia > Sequoia sempervirens. Next base: position 17,453 of record VDFB02105239.1, on the reverse strand, counting down.
TTTCCCTACCATTTGTCCTTGATGTCAAAGGGGAAGAAGGTTGAAGGTTTAGGTTCAATGTAAATAATTTTTTGGTTTTTGGTTTCAATTTTATGTTTTCAAAGGGGGAGTTGTATGAAGAATTGAACAAAAAAAAATTGTTGCACAATTTTGGTTTTGAAGTGAGTTTCACTTTTGGCACTTGTTGCCATCAATGACAGAGGGTAATATTGTCGGAAGAATGAAGAAGGAGACCTATGGTTTGTTGTCTTTGTTGTCATTCATGCCAACATTGTTTTATATCTGAATATATGGTCATCCGATAAACCATGTTTTTGCTACACCAATCTGATAATTTGGTATGAAATCTCTCTGAAGTGTATGTCGGCTCATACAATTTTGATATATTTTTCAAGAGTCCTAGATGCAATTGTTTTCGAGGAATCAATGATTTTAGTTAAACAGGCTGAAAGATTTAAATCTCAAAAGTTCGGCTTATAGTTTTGTTGTGTTTCTCTTTTGGCTGACTTAAGGTGCATGTTTCATGAAGGATTATCTTTTAGGTCTAGGTCGACCTAAATTGTGTCTTACATTTTCAGTTTTGAGCACCAAAGAAGTTTTTTTTTTGGCTGATAAAATATTTTGAATTATGTATGCTTACATGCAATTAGGCCGACCTAATTGATGTATGAATCATGTGTATATGGAATATCTTTGTATTGAGCATATATATAATTGAGATGTACATAGATGTATGCATGTTTTTTTGAGAGATAGATAGAGAGAGATGAAAAGAAGTGATGATGCAAGATATGTGATGAATTGATCTGGTATTTGATGATAGTTTTTGTACACCTACAATCCAATACAAGACTTTTCATCTTTCAGAGCTTAATTGGAACTGTACTCAGCACTTAGAAGGTGCATTCTTTTTAGTTCACATCTCTGGCAGTTAGCCATATATTTCTATATTCTAGTGGAAAGCCATATCTTTGTAATCCGGCTATGAGCCTTTCAAGGATAGTATTTCCTAGCAATGTACCATGTAATATCTTGTAATCGGTTATAATATATTGTGAGTTAATCCTCAACGTGGTTTTTCCCACTTTGGGTTTTCCACGTAAAAATCTTGGTTTCTATGTGTTGTGCGATGTTATGTTCAATTCCATGTTCTCACTTACTACTATAGCAAGATACATTGTGATAATTAGATGGTTAGCAATCAATTGGTTTAGTAAAATACTAATTCACCCCCCCCTCTCAGTATTTTCTGTTCAACACTAAATGTAGGAAGAAGGAAAGTAAATAATGTGCAATAGATAACATAGACACAACATTCTTTATTTATGCATATGACATCAACAATAAAGGAAGTATTTAATGGTTTATCCTTTCAACATACAAGAAAATATGAAGAGTTAATTACGCATTTAATGTATGAATAATATATAATAATTGAGTAATATAATGAAACATATTTTAAAATTATTCTTCTAAGTCTTTCAACAATCTAAATATATTTTTTGTTTCACTTTGTACATCCAAATGTGTAGGAGAAATACAAAGAAATGATCACAAGTTAAACTTATGAATAAAATGTTGGTGTAATTATTTAATTGTGTCTTATTATTTAAGTTTACTTAAGTTATTTCAATTTCTTAGGTAAGATAGGATAAATGAGTATATGTAATTTCCTTCTTTCATGGGATTATACTTTTTTCTTATCTTCTCATATTTAGAAACTTAGTTAAATAAATCCTTGGTTTTTTGTTTTCTATATTATTTTCATTCTCATTAGATTTGGAAATTATAAGACTATGTAATGTATCTCTTTCCTTCCATTAAATAATCAATTTCATATTATTCTCTCCATATTCTTGATATTGGATTATAGTTGATATTTATATTTTGTGCTATATGTATGTTTCCATTTAGCTTTTGTAATCTTTTGCAGTCACCTAAATCTAGGTTTTTATTCAAATTTCCATTAAATCATACATGGTATCAAAGTATATTTGGTTCCTTTAACTGATCTATGTCATTTAAAGTATAGAGGTTTAAATCAAAGCATTGTAGGAGACTAATTATATCAAATGTTAGGGGTTTTCTCTTTATAATTTTTGGTGCTGTGAATTTTGGAGCTTGATGTATCAAATCTAAGCTCACCACAACATTTAGAAGGAATGAAAAAGTCAAGATTGACTTTCATTTTACCAAAATCAAATATTGGGAGGCTCAATTTCTCAAAAGGGACTCATCATCAAATTTGGCATACAAGTTATTTTGGGGCAATTTTAGACCAAAACAATTACCATTGTATCCAAAAAGCCAAAAAAACCCTTTTTTGAGGTAAAAAAAATCTTTTGTACATATGGTTGGCCATACAATCCATACCATATGGATTTATGAAAAAAAAGTGATCACTATACAGACCACTAATAGTTTGGCTAAGCCACTGGTGGCTTTAGCCAATAGTGGCTAGTTTCCACAACACTTCCACTATCTCAATGCCACTAGAAATAGTGCCTCCTACCCTACTACCTAACTAACCAAAATATTTTTTTCCTAAAAAGCGTTTTCTCATCGATAATCAGCAATTTCAAACTTTGATCAAGATTTTTCAAAAAAAGGAGGCAATTTTACAGCTAACTAAAGGTGGTTTAGAATATAGTAGGCATGCAAGAATATTACAAGGTATCTTGGAATATTCCTCTACTAATGCCATCATCCTCTTCCCCTAATTCTTGACCCCTCTCCTTTAGCAATTTAATTTTTAGTGTTGAAATTTAGAGGCTCCACTATTGCTCCATTTTGCTCCTTTTTAGCATTATTTTTATACGAGATATTTTTGTGAGCTTCATAGTGGTGTAAATAGTTCCTTATTTTATCATCTAATGTTTCTAGAAATTGTATATTCTCATAGGTGATGCTAATTAATTCTTATATTTTTTTCTCCTTATCTCCATTCTCTTGTTGGAATCGCTTTATTTTGTTCACAAAATTGGAGATATCTTGTTGCAACTGCACCAAATTTTGATCCTTTCCCTACAGTTTAGATTTAGTGATCTCTTTTTATTTCCTCTCGGTGTCTAAGTGAGCTTGTAATTTTTGCAATTTTTTTTCGAACTTGGCCTCCTTCTCCTATACCTCCTACTGAGCTTGCACCTGTATACCTAATGATTCAAAGAGCTCATGTTGAATTTTCACCAGCTCGTGCATCTTCTCATGCAATTGATTCTCAACTACCACTCTTTCCCTTTTCTTTGTTTCAACTTAAGCTCGAGAATCATCTAGTTCCTTCTATAGATTAGCCTCTAAACTTTGCATGTCTTGTAAATTTTTTTGTAGATTAGTTGCATCAGAGATGCTCATTTTTAACTGAGTAAATTTATGTTCCTTTGCTTGTAACTTAGCATCTATAGTCACTCTTTCTTCTTTATTTGCATCAATTAGATCTTGGGCCTCTTGAAACCCTTTTTATAGACTATAAATTTCTATATCTTTACCTTTTATCTCCACCTCTAGCCTTTCAATTATGGAATTGACATTTTTTAGCTCTTGTTCTCTTTTACCTGCCCATTGATTGACCTTCAGGTAATTTTTTGTTACAACATTTTGAGTTTCCTCCATAAGCTCCACTTTATTTTGTGGGCAAGTTTGGATGCGGTTGAGGCCAACAATGTGGATATCATAATCTTTAGATTGCATATGTCCCTCAGGCTTGGAGACAATTCATCATTGTGACCATCAATGTCTAGCATTTCTCATCAAAGAACGATTCCATCCTCGGGGAGGTCGGGGCTAAATCTTCTTTTCTTCTTCTTTTTTGCATTCTATCCTCTCAATATTTCTTTGTTGCATCAATTTGGCTCTGGTATTCCAAGGGAGATGGAATATATTTCCCAACAAAAGGGATGTTAGGAGGAAGTCTGAAATGAATAGGAACAATAGAAATCTCCATTAGTTATACCACCGAGGAGGTCAGAGGAAAGCTTAAAGTTGTTGGGGAGAAAGGCAGGATACCTTGCAAAGCTTATGTAGTGTGTGGAGTTATTGGGGTGACAATAAGGGTGAATGAGGCTAAGGAATAGTGGATGGTGGTGGTGAGAAAGTCTACATGGTAGATAGAGCTAAAGTGGTATCGAGCACAAATGATGAGACAATTGTAGGATTGGAAAGGGGGAGCTGAGAGACGATGGAAGTGATTGTAACAATAGTCGTGAACTAGGGTGTGGAGAAAGTTGAAGATGCAACTAGAGTGGCCAAAGATTAAGATGAGAGAAAAGAGGGAGTGAAATGTACCTACATCATGGAGATCGCCAAGGGTTGTGTGGTTCTAACAACCTCTTCTTCTTCCTCCATGAGATTACTCAAGTTTTTCCTCTGTCGTTTTCTTTTCCTTTTAGGTAGCAACGTAGCTTCTGAGGAAGATCCTTCATCTACAGAGCTCAAAGAAGCTTGAATTTTCTATGAAGCCGAAGACTTCCTTTTAATGATTCAAGAGATTTATTGTCTTACCACACTATGAACTTTCACCTCCTACCATGGTGAAGGTCTTAATGGTCTTTCCTATCCTCTTTCTCCAATGGGGATTTGTTGTCGGGTACCACCTATGTTTGATGGCGGAGAGGGGTATTTTGAATCTCATTTGGTGTCAAACTAGTCATCTGACTCAATAGTGTTGTAAGGGGAATTCAAATCGTGAATCTCTTGGTGATATATCCAAAAGGCTACAGTCTTTTCCACAATCCACCCTTCTCTTTCCAATTGATTCCTCAACCTTTTATGAATTTTGATCTATGTGTCATATTTAATCTTGAGATCATAGAAAGATAATCATTCAAGCCTCAGCTACTTAATTGGGATATGTGACAAGTCAACAAACATCATCATTTTCTTGGCGCTTAGAGAGCATCGTTCCTCCCAATATGGGTGTGGCTCATGAACCAATTGCATTGTTATTTTCAAACCCACGAGATAGTCATCTAGATCATAATTCTATTGATCACAAATTACATCAAGACCAGCATAGATTAACTTTAAAGCTAGCGGGCCCTCTACAAACCTTTTCCTTATTGAAATGTGAGCCCTAGTAAGTGGAGTTGTGAAGATAGTTGTCTTTTTCCTTTCAGCTCCAAAATTTGTATCAATCACACATACTTGCCGAGCTAACTCTAGGGCCAATATTCTATCAATCAAGTAAGTCGAGAGCATGAAGGGAGCTCTCCCCTAAATCTATGCATCCTCACAAAAGTAAAATTGGTCCCAAAGAACCAATCGCAAGGCAGCTTATGTTTTTGCATCCATTCTTTCTAATACTTTGTGATTCTGACCGAGTTCTCTTGACGATTTAAATCCAAGAGGAACAAAGTTAAAAATAACTCAAAGAATGTGTAATAGTCATATGTTGCAGACAACACATGAGTCCATATGGATACCAGATTTTCCTTTTGAGAGTTGGATTCATCCGTAATGGCTAATTGCATGTATGATTTGAAGAAATCAACATTTTGATGAAGCAACATATGAACTAGGAAAAATTAATACTTGAAGGTGTATTACTTTGAATAGGCCTCTAGTTGATCATGCATGGTGTTTATTATTACATCTATGAAATTCATTTTCAAAGGTCCTCTTTTTGTTTCCTTAAATGGAAACCCAACACTAGCTAGAACTCATGAACTTGAGTATCATTGTCCATGCCAAAGAAAAAAGCGAGCATAGAAAATATATATTACATATTTTTTAAAGTAGAAGGCCTTGAATGCAATAGGAGCCTTCAAAATTTGTGTTGCATCTTTGTCTCTGATGAGCTCATGATTGAGTAACCTTAGTTGATCTCTCTGGCTTGCCCAATAATATTCCAACTTTTGTTATGTGCATACCTCTACATATGGGTCGGAAGGAAAACAAACCATATATCTAATGGCTTGAGCACTTAAAACAATCTTAAGATGATGCTTGTATAGAATTCCACTCTTAGGGTCATATAAACGTGTGCAAGCATCAACAAGCTCTAGATAGAGGTGAACTATGGGCGACACAAACTGCAGAAAACCACAATTCCACAATTGGACACCCAAAGAATCATACTCACCTTTTGATGCTCTATTCATCATTCTTTCATGAGCCCCTTTGTGAAGATGTTTTGGGTTCCTATATAATGTGGGATCATGGATTTCATCAACATAGTCTAAGACCAATTGGAATTCCTACAACTCTTCCTTTATCCAACTTCCAAGTGATGGGCACTTTGGGCTCAGATGGGATTGGAGCACAAGCAAACAATTTTCTCTTTGAGAGGTCAGGGAAATTTTTTTGAGATTCTTCTTCTACACTAGAAGTTGATTTCACTGGGTCCATAGCTCTTAATTTTTTTGAATTCTCAATTCTTTACTTTGTTCAAGAACTTCCTTTGCACGATTCACAACTTCTCTGTGTACTACACTTGAATTAGAGGAAACAACATTTAACTATCATTTTGAGGCTACTTGTGCAAATTTTATTCTATTCTTCCCTTGGGAAATGCAACTCGTAGTGGATGAAGAGTATATGACTCACAACACTGAAAGAACAATGTGAGATAAGAAGTGGCATACTTTTCATTAAAAGTAACAAAAATGCAATCGTTAAGGGGGAATCTCTTCATGATTGCTCTTACAAATAGCTGCCAGGGTGGCAAGACACCTGGCAGGGAAACCGAACAACCCATGTAAACCACCCTTATTGAAAATGAAAAACACACACAAAAGAAAAACAAATATTTACAAGGAGTCTTGCAAGAGACCAAGCATTGATTAAAATGCTTTATATCGATTTTGTTCACCAAAATACTAAGAGCATTTCCCTCCAAATCTTAAAGTTCAAATGCATTTCTCTCTTTGCAACTAGTAATGTGGAAAGAGCCTTTCCATAGTGAAACAAATTTAGCATGTTAACCCGACTTAGCAGCTTGTTGATTGTATTTTAGGACTAATCCCCTTCTCTAAAACTGGGGTCAAATGCTTTCTTATCAAACCATCTTTTGACCACCTGCTAGCGATTGGTCATGGCGTCAAGAGATTTCTCTCAAGTTTCTTAGACACTGAGTAGCTCTGTCAATCTCAACTCCATAGCTTCATCTTCTTCAATCTCCAGATGCTTAAGAAATTATAACATCAATATTTTCATGGAGATGGGAAATACAACTTCCTTCCCATAAACTAATTCATATGGATATGTCTTCAAAACTTTCTTAGGAGTGATTCAGTCAACTTAGAGCACTATCTTCAGGTGGTTGTTCCATTCTCTTTGATGGTCTGCACCTATCTGCTTGATCAATCTAATAAAATTCTTGTTTGTAGATTTTTCTAGCCCATTACCTTGTGTATAGTAATTTTATGAGGACTTGAGAAAGATCTCATTCCTTAGCGTAAATTTTGAAAATTTTGAGTTGATGAAAGATCTTACATTGTTTAAAATAATATCTTTTGGAGAGCCAAAATGTGTAACCTTCATCTATAATCTTTACTTCCTTTTCTTCTTTCTTCTCCTCTATCTTTAGCTTCTTTATTTATGGAGGGGAACTTGAAATTATTCTTCTTGCTTTCCTCTTCTCAGAGGAAGATCCTGCCTCAGATGTCCCAATAGGATTGGACACCATACCAGAACTCCATTCATTTTTTTTTTTTTCAAAGTATTCTTTACAAATCTTTTCCTTCTCTGCTAGACATTCCAAGTACCAGTAGACCTGCTTACCAACCGGTACAATTGACTTCCACACAAGGGTAAGTACATGGATCTATGACACAATTTTGATTCCAAATTGAAAAAAACACAAAAAAAGGCCAAAAGAGAGCATTTGGCGCACACCAAATGAGAAGTCATTTTCCACTTGCTAAATTGAAAAGTTGTTTTAAAAAAAAAATGCATTTGTAACTTCATTTTCTATTCACCCACATTAGCTTGGAGGTTTCCAGCTTTGCAACTCACACTCGCCAAATCTCTTTCATTTTTTGCACTCTTAGCTTGCAATTCTTCACGAGGATGTCGCCAACACGTCAAAGAGGTCAAAGATTGTGAAGAGGTGTGTATTTTTATTGTTTTTATTTCGAATTTGATTTAGAATGTAGATTGAAATAGGTTTTTTTAATAAAACTTTGTTCTAATTCTCAGGGAATAAATCTCCACCTTGAAACATTAAGAATTCACAATCATCCCCTCACGAAGATCCTCTTATACAAGAACAACCTAAAACCCCTCCATCAATTCATAGGCATCCTCAAGGAACACAAGAAAATATCCTAAATCAAGTTGAAAACAATAAAAGAGACATTGAACAATTAATTGGAAGATTAACCGAGCATGTCGAAACCCACCCTTATGGAGAGGGATTGTTGAATCATTGAATTCAATTACTATCTCATGTAGGAGAAATGACAGAAAATAATTTTTAGTTAAATAAGAGGCATGAGATGAGACAATTTTATGCTAGTGGTTTGTCATATGCAAATGTGAAAAAATAAAAAATTAGCAAATCCAACTTGTGTTCCCTATTTATAGAGCTAAGAACCAACACACCTTTGTCTCATGCATGCAAGAGGTCCCCCATCCATTGGTGCCACCATGAGTTAATTAAAAATAAATTTTGGGGAGTGTTGGTGGGATGGTATTGACTAACCTCAGCCACCCAATAGCCATGAGGTACCACAACAATGCTTTTAGAAACTTTATTATGGTTTGTCCTCAATGGATGCTAAATTATTTTAACATCTTAGACTTTAAGGTGAGGTGGGGGCTCCATGATGGGCCTGATTTACTGCTTACAATCCATAAGTTGGCACTTTAGGACCCTTGACCAAACCCATGAGGTGGAACATGTCGTTGATTTCCTTCCATTGTTAAGGATAGTGTAGAAGTGGACACGCTAGAGTCGATTGGCTCACTCACCTAGACCATTTTATAGTGTATGAGGCCTCTAGTAGAGCCTGGTGTGGAGGAGACATGTAGGCCCCAAGCTCCACCCCACCATTGTGGCGCTTGTGATGCAGTTTGCACATACGATTATCAAAGCGCTCGGGATGCAACTACATAGCCTACATCAATTGTAGGAAGTGATGGCTATAATGAGGATGAATTATTTGAGTAATACACATGACATTGATACTTGGTGGAATTCAACAAGTTCATTTAATTTTGTTTATTAAAATTATATTTTGAAATTTAAAAAGAGCCTTCAAATTATTAGAATCAATATGATGAAATTTTAGGGTTGGAGAGTTCATAAGATGTGTTCCATTCTTACAAACCCTTTTTCATTCTCGAAATTGAGTCCATAGGTATGCAACTAGTATTAAAGATATTATTATTGCATTTGAACAATTGAATGTTATATTTGAATGTTTGTCTCATAACATACTTTGGATGTCAAACAGTTTCTTGGTGGACCTTCAACCTCCACACCTTGCAATTCATGTCCTCAAACAACTTTCACTCAGGTAACCTTTATTCATTAATGGTGTTGTAAAACAATGTTAGCTAGTTTTCATAATTTTGCGTATACAAATCTAAAAAATTGATGAGAAACACAAACATTGGTTGGTCTTGTGAGATCCTAATTATATTTACCATTCAATTTCCATCTCATTCTTCCATTCCTTTCATCATGCATATTTTAACCATTTTATATCACATATCCCAATCTTTAACACCTTATATATTATACCACCTTCCTCCATATTTCATCTTATACACATATCGTTACAAGAAACCTTTCCTTCTGGTCATTATTGATGAAATCTCAAATACATTATTACTACACACCTCAAGTTCCCACTTCATGTCCTATATTCAAACCTTAGACGTGCCACCTAACTCACTTTATGGTCTAATATTCCCTCCTAATTACTTCCCATTAACCTCTAGTATAGCTCACCTTAAAAAAAAATTATTATCCCATCCTAACTCATCCAGTTAATCTCTACTAGTCCATTCTATGTTCCATCATCCCCTCTTGATCGTGTCAAATTATCTTCTCCTAACTTTTTGTTCCTTTATTCCTTCCTAATCCCATCCCAAAAACATTAAATATTTCACCCTATTTTCCATGATCCCCTCCTAGCCCATCTAGTCCATCATATGTGTCATTATGCCCTTCTACTCCCATCTTATTGTACCCATTAATATTTCACCCTAGATGTTCCATGATCCCCTATGTTCTACCCTATGTTCCTCTATCCATTCTATGTTATACCATCTTTATCCATGTTTCATCCTAGATAACTCTTCTCTATTATTACTACACACAAGTCAAGTTCCCACTTCATGTACTATAGTCAAACCCTATACACCTCCTAATTCACCCTATGTTCCATTATTCCCTACAAATCGCATCCCTTTAACCTCTAATTGTCCACCCTATATTTTGTTATCCTATACTAGTCCATCCTATCAATCTGTACTAGTCCATCCTATGTTCCATTAATCCCTTCTATTCCCATCCCATTACCCTCTCTTATTTCACCTTATGTTCCATTATCCCCTCTTGGTATTTTCCCACTATATTTCCCTAATTCACCCTATGTTCCTTTATTCCCTCCTAATCCCATCCCATTAACCTCTAATAGTTCACGCTATATTTTTTTTATCCCATCCTAGCCCATCCCATTAATCTATTCTAGTCCATCCCATGTTCCATTATCGCATTCAACTCCATCCCATTGTACCCTCTATTATTTCACCATATGTTCCATTATCCCCTCTTGGTCTTGTCTCTTTATCCCTTCTATTCTATACCACCTCCAACCAAATTTTATCCTATACACATATCATTACAAGAAATCTTTCCTTCCACTCATTACTAACCAACTCTCTTCTCCATTACTACTGTACACCTCAACAACCAACTTCATGTGCTATAGCAAAACCCTAGACACATCCTAATTCATCCTATGTTCCATTATCCCTTTGAAAGTTGCTAGTAACATAGTAATCTCACACTTCATTCATTGAACTTCATTGTGGCATTATCACTATGTTGATAGCATGCCCTCATTAACGATAGTTCACCAACATATGCAATTTCAATCTCAATGAGCACTGAACTTTGGCATTTGCAAGAGTTTGGACTATCCCATTGGACTTAGTACTTTCACCATTTTGTGATCTATAAGCACCATACTGTAGTCTACACTGAGGCCAACCATTTACTCTTTCATTTATGACAGTTATAAAGGGAATACTTGAACTTCCTTATATGACTATTAGATATGTTGTTTCATTTGCAATTGTTGACATCAGACAACCCTGGTGATGTTGGTGGCATGATGGACCATGTATTTGCTGCAGCAATAGCCAGTTCTGATCCTTTGAGAGAGGTATGCAACAGATTAGTCGATTTGACATTATATTTTCTCTTTTATGGTAAGTGATTATATTTTGTTATATGCCATTCTACAATTAAATTTCTATGTATTAACATCTTTACTTTTTATTGTATCAGTCGAAGGTCTAGAGTGAATAGAGGAGGACTAGTGAGTGTGTTTGAAAAACTAGAGAACCAACAAGCACTCCATCCACCCGAATTTTGAAGGCAACACGAGATCTTTTTCCTTCCCCTAGAGGGAAATGAATATGTATTAGGGTCATTTGTTGTATGCCTATGTGGCATTTTGGAACATATGTTTTGTACTATCGATATATATGTGACATTTTTTGTCCATATGGCTCTTTTGTAGTAAGTATGTATGGCTATTTTGGATATATTGTATATACTATTATCAATATATATCATCATATAGCCTTACAGATTTTTGATTAATTAAAGAAAATCTTATTTTGCTACTGCCATTCTTAAATAATGTTATCATGCATATTGTGTAAATTGTATGCTTGAATGTTGTAGGCATGGATTTTGTTTACATCTAATGCTTAAATAATTACTGTCGATTGCTCAATAAGCTCCATCTAATGTGTATTGTGTAAATAAGCTCCATTCCTGGTGGTTTGTATCCTTTGCAATGCTTTAATTACTTGTGCTTCACTTATTCACATGTATGCTTCAATTATTCACGTGTATACTTCACATATATTGTGTGTATTCACTTGTATGCTTCATGATTCCAATGTATAATTCATATGTTCATGTGTATTCTTCATGATTCATGTGTATACTTCATGTATTTGCGCATATGCTCCATGCTTCTTGAGTTATAGTGTTGTCTAGTGTCAAGGATTTTAACACCAAAAGGTTTCAAATGAACTGTAAGAGCTCCTTCCCATAAAAAATATCATAGCAAAATGTATTACTTTAGATTCATGGCTAAGGCTAGCATCCAACAACTAATGGTTTTGATTCTAAAGCTTAGCAATCATTGCATTTTCATCTATAGAACAAGTGGATGTTTCAAACCTCACAGGCATATATATATACCTCTATGAACTTGTATGAACATGCATCAAAACACATGATAGTTGTTGATCCAACCAACAAAATTCATTTGCATCTACTAATATCACAACACTTGACATCTCATTAATTGAAATCAATGCACAGGTTAGTTTTAATGATACTCTGAAGATATTAGATGTGTATGAACAACAATATAAGCTTAATTTTTGGATGCATCACCCATGTGCAGTTATCACATTTCTCCCATATTCATCATTTAAATAAGTTAAAAAACATCCTTCCATTTTCTATGCGTAAAATAACATGACAAATCATTGGGAAACATGGTCCTATAGCTACTACCACATCACGTTTTATAACTCTAGAGCACAAAAAACCATACGTCATGGATATTGAATATCTGGATCTAATGTTTCACTATTAGGCTGAGTTTTGCATCTCAACAAGGGTGCACTATTCAGTGACAACAACTGCAATTCAGACTCTTAAGGAATTTTATCAGTTGAACATAGCTCGGAGTGATTTGGCGTGTTTGGGTGCGAAAGAGGACCATGCCTAGCGTAAATGCACCCACCCAAACACGTTGGAATAGTTCGTTTGGTCACACAAGTTGTAGAATTAAATTTGCATCACTTTGCAACTTTGCACTATTTGCATTTGACAACTTTTTCTCCAAGTAAAAAGTTGCCACCACAAGAAAATGCCTTTGAGATAGCCAAAACCGAGAGAGGTTATTGTAGAGGGGCCCAACGTGATCCCATAGGCTCAGAAGAGAATTTTCTAAGAATCACAGTTTCTAAGTAACAGACCATTGAATATTTCATCCATTTTGCACTTTTGACTCTTAAGGGATTCAACCGATTTGTGGACAATGATTTTGGTTACCCAAGGGTTCCTCTAACTCTTCTAAGTTTTTCACCTAGAAGGAGAGAAAATAGGCCCAAAATGATAATTTCTACACTCAATATTAATGTAAAAGGGATGCAATGTATCTAATTATGATGTCTAAATGCAAAAAACTGAAAAAGAAATGATTTGTTGATGCTAATCCTAAGAAATGCATAGTGCTGGAAAACACACTGTGATATGCAGAATAATGAAGTAAATGCAAGAAAGAACAAAATGAAGATGCTAAGAAAAAAATATGAACCTAGAAACTGGTGAAGAGCTGACTAGAGATTACAGAGACTTCTAAAATTTTGGAAATTTTGATTTTTGAGCCAACTAGGACACTTACCCAAGTTAGGCGACTTAGTCCCAAATCAGGGAAACTGCCTAGAAAGTTGTTTCTGCCAAATGGGTGTCTGAAATTGTAAAAATTCATGAGAAACCAATGTAGTGGGACTAAGTTGACACTATGGGTGACTTAGTCCACTTTGGATTTTTTTCAAATCCGAAAGTGGAAACAGAAGCCCACAGTCTGCACTTTGTTTTCTGACAAAAATTTGAATCTGAATCTTTGAAAACCCTACAAAACATAAGATGATTTGTTTTCTAATGGGGTGTTTTTCCTTGGTCAAACCCCTAGTTGTTATTTAAACTTTGGAAGAGATAAAATTTGCATAAAACCCTAGCCCTAAGTGTGTCTAAGACTAGGAAAATCTAAAGTAAGACAAAAGCCTATTCTAATGTGTTATAATAAGATGCATAAATGGAACTTGAATGATGCAAGACTTCAATCCAAGAAACCCTAAAACATTTAAAATGAATTTAAATGACATGAAAACCTTAAATCTAAAGATAGAGAGAAAATGGAAGATGGAATCACTTTGAAAACAAGTCTTTAGATGTGATTTGATGGCTAGTTGCATCTCCTCAACCTAGATTTCATCATGATTCACCATAGGCATACATGATCAACCCTTTGCAATGTGAGATCTTGAACAAAAAGTGAGATTGAAGACCTACAAAAACCCTAGTTTACTGCCCTAAAGCTTCAACTTTGATGCAGAAAGACTAATGAAACTTCTTGTGAAAGATATTCAACACTTGAATTTTGATTTTGCTTTGTAAAAATGACTAGGAGATATGAAAAATGACCTAAAAACATGTATTTATAGGAATTAACACTGAATTATTCATTATTTTAACTTCATAGGCTGACATCCCTCAAGAATTTGAATTAGGTCGGTGATTTTCCCGCTCAAAAGTGGAAAATACCTCATAAGGGACCAAGTCGCCACCCTAGGTGACTTAGTCCCACCAGGGATTTTTGAGGTGGGTTTCATGAAATTTGAGTGGTTTGAATGTTGCTTGTCGGGATTTGTGTGATTTGCGAGTGGAATAGGCCTTAAAGTCCAAAATCATGAGCATTAGGGGCCTATAAATGCAATTTCTAAAGGGTGATTGATGTAAGGGTGTCTAAAATAGGACTAAATTAATTTTAAAATTGTCTTTCTTCAAGAGTATACAATTTTTGGTGACACATTAATCCCCCACTTTAGTGCCCATATGACTCTACATTCATATGTAAGCTAAAGGACTCTAAACAGTATGCTTTACTATAAAAGGATACTCATTCAAAAGACGAGAGATTGAAGCCCCTAGTGTAGTTATCTGCAACACCACAACATTAGGAACCGCATCTTGCAACACAAATTCATTAGTTGTCCAAAAATCCTTTTATCTAACTTTTAGAAATTAAATTTGAGGGTAGATGTATGCCTCCCCTTGATTCCACTTACTTTACGGAGGTGGAATCAAGGTAGCAATTTAGCCACATCGAACAAGAAATATCATATCGTTGGACATTTCCAAGTACCATGTCACATAACGATAGACATGTGATGATGTCAGGTGTGGAATCATGATTCTAACTCATCAAACGACATCGAAAACAGAGTTCCCTAGCACCTGATATGATGGTTTGAATAAAAAATACTTTATTAATTCTTAAGATAGGAAAAACCCTAATGTGATGCATACTAAAAAGAATGGAAATAGTTAAAAGAGGTAAAAGTGAAGTATTTGGTCACTTACTATTCCATTTTACCTTCTTGTAGCTTGAGAGTGACAAGTGAGAAGGAAAAATGTTGAGTAGACGGGACTACAAGCCTGTGTGATTGGATGTTCTCCGAGACCAAGTGGCACACGGCGAGCATCAACACGAGGTGAGTCAATTCTGCTACCTTCGCTTAGTGATTTAATGCTTTAATGATTTTTATGCATATCTATGTTAATTTAGGATCTCAAAAAAAAAGTTCACAAAGTGTCCCCTTTTTTCACAAAGTGTCCCATTTGTTCGCAAAGTGTTCCTTTTGTTCGCAAAGTGTCTCGTTTCTTTGCAAAGTGTCCCAAAAGGGTTCTAAAGTGTCTAGGTCCTTTAGGAAATCACACTAGATGGACTTTAGTACACTTGCATGGTGAATAATGTAAATATTGAAGATATTAGATTATTTTTAGAGCATATTTGTGTAATTTTGATAGGTACCCACCTTATCCCAGTTGAGTTTCTTGACAGATCTAGCCCCATCACTATCAGTAGAGGAGACAGAGCATCTTCAGGTTGTGGGAATCTATTGGGCGTACCTTATGCCTCCCATGAGGTACCACAATGCCATGTTGATGGCGCTCTATGAGCGCTAGGACGCAGATACATGCATGTTTCATCTGTCGATGGGAGAGATGATGACCACCTTAGAGGACGTATATTGGATTCTCTACATTCTAATTCGAGGAGAGCGAGTACGTTTCCAGAGAGACTATACCTTCCATGAGCAGAAGGTCGATTTATAGTATTGTCTAGATGGTCCAATTCATGATTATCGGGTGAGAGGGCAGATTGATCTATTGATATTATTATATTCATGGGCACCATTGGTTTGACAGATTATGATGCACACAATAGCACTAGTTCTCGTCCCTAATGGGTGGGTAGCGCACCTCGAGGGAAGACTAGTCCATTTGATTCGAGGGATGGTAAAGCATCACATAGTATACACCTAGGGTCGATGTATCCTGGCACATCTATATTATGATCTTGGGCGATTTGTATTCTAGGAGGTGGATAGTATGGTGCACTGCACGATTTTACAAGTGTGGTGCCTTGAGCATATTACATGCACCAGACCAGTTGGCTTCCCATGTGCAACAACAATAGGGTATCCTCAGGCTTTCATCTATCCTCTACGACGACTATGGCAGTATGGTGATTTGCATTTTTGGAGAGTACGATTTGATTGACTAGAGGAGGATGAGATCCTTTGGAGACCTTATCAATTGATGCTACAATGGCCAGATTATACTAGACAATTGAGGAGGATGCAAATGGATAGATTTTTGGTTGGTCGTCATGACCACATAGTATGACCTTTCTACTATGATCGAATCATGCAGAAATTTGGACAAGTGCGTATACCACCCTAGGCATGATCCTCTTTCAGGAGGTTAGTGTGGAGTGCCCAAAGACTAGGTGATACAGTGCGACTCACTCTAGAGCATGTAGCCGAGAGTGACTCTAACTTCTCTGATCACAACCAGCCTTCAATCTCCAACGTAGACGATGTCAGTACCATAGGGGATTATGACGAGGGGTGGATAGTGACACGACCAACACTGGTATTCCCCATGGATGATCCAATGGGAGATGTAGGTCCACTACTAGATGAGGGAGATGAGTGAGAGGATAGGGCCAAGAGACACGCTACAAGGCTGTAGACATATTCATTGATATCATTGATGATGAGTACGATGAGGATGCAGATCTAGATTATGATGGCCAGGAGGGAGAGGAGGAGGAGGATGATGAGGATGAGGATGAGGAGCCACTCCTGAGTGAAATTGATGAGGCAGTAGGTGCAGATTGACACGAGTGGGGAGATCCCTCTCCCATCCATATGACGAGATCACGAGTAGCAGCCACAGCAGGCACCAATACTCACAGTCAAGGAGAGGCTAGCACAACCTCCATGCCCCTTGCACATGATGATTTTGATATTGCTCAACCTACCAGAGATATAGGTGATGATATTTGATTTTATGCATGTATATATATATATGTATATATATACATATGTATATACATATATATATACATATATATACATACATATATACATATATTATATGTATATATTACATATATCCA